>BJFM01002061.1:320848-343929 GCA_016586285.1 Arothron firmamentum | reverse complement strand
GGGACAGGCTGAGCCGGCAGGATGCCGTGTTTGGCTTCAGGACATTGGAGAATGCTTGCCGTGTGTGGGCTGAATGCGGTCGTTTGTCAGAGAAATTTCCCAGTGATTATCCTGTCCCGTCCCAGGCGATATTTACAGAGTCGCAGAGGACGTGAAATTAAATCTTTTTCTGGGCCCTTTTTTATGGCTGCTGTTTCAGCAAAATAAGCGGTGCCTGAAGCACAAACAGGTGAGCGCAGACTTGAGTGCAGACTTTGAGTTTGACCGGACTTTTCTCAGGGACGCATCACCCTGTGGCACGAGCAGACCACCCGCTACGCGTCAGAGCTGCGGGACCTGAAGCAGCAGATGCTTTCCCAGCTGGAGAACCTGGACAAGGAGAAGGAGGCGCTGAGGACCAGTCTGGACAGCGTGGGGACCAGGGTGGACCGGGTGGAGCGCGAGCTGGACTACCTGGAGACTCAGAACGGCGCTCAGCCCTGCGTGGACGTGGACGACAAGCTGATTGAGCAGCAGGTGACGCTGGTGCAGGAGAAGCAGAAGGCCAAGTACGTCAGACTGTCAGGTGAGACGATCACAGGCCTGTTTCTAGAGGATTTGTCTGGGGGAAGCTCAGAACCATTGGGGTGAGCGCAGCAGTCTTTCCTGACCTTTTCTGGTCTGCAGACTGCAGCGACATGATCTCCAGCATCAAAGCCATGAAGATCCTGAAGCGGGTCGGTGGGCCGAAGGGCATGTGGACCAAAGATGCGGGCCGGGGCTCCGGGAAGGTCTACGTCTTTAACGGGACGGACGAAGACACCGTCTACGAGTTCTCCTCGGCACAGGACTTCACCCGCTCAGCGGGGACGTCTCTGTCCACCAGCGTGAAGCTGCCGTCGGCCTGGAGGGGAATGGGCCACATCGTCTACAACAACCACCTGTACTACATCGACCAGGCGGAGGAGATACGGGTCATCAAATATGACGTGGCCAACGCCTCCGTGACCGACAGCGCCGTCTTCCCAGCGCAGGACCACGTCCCAGTGTACAACCTGAACCCCGAGACCATGATGGACCTGGCTGTGGACGAGGAGGGCCTGTGGGTGATTTACGCCACGCGGCAGAACGAGAGGCACATCTCTCTGGCCAAGATGGACGCCAGGTCGCTGGATATCGAGCAGATGTGGGACACAAACTGCCCGAGGGAGAACGCCGAGGCGGCGTTTGTCATCTGCGGCACTCTGTACGTGGTGTACAACACCCGGCAGCCCGGCCGCTCCCGCGTCCAGTGCGTCTTTGATGTCAACGGCATGGTGAGCAACGAAGAGGCGCCGCTGGTTTACTTCCCAAAGCGTTACGGAGCCCATTCCAGCCTGAAGTACAACCCCCAGGAGCAGCTGCTCTACGCCTGGGACGACGGCTACCAGATCCTTTACAAGCTCGTCCTGAAGAAGAAACTAGAAATCTGAGGCAAACACAGTGTTTGTTGCATAAGTTGTATTTTATGTCTCAGTCAATCAGTTTTACTGCATGATTTAGTGTCGCGTATCTTCGAGGTCTTTTTCTGAGCTTGCACATATTCCATGCGGTATGAATCCAATTAGAAAACTCCTGGAACAACTGGAGCGACGTTGATTCAGCCAACCTTGTAATCGAAAGCAGAGTCAGATTATCAGATTGTTCGCCAGCTATTCAGGTATTTAATTACAGTACCAGCGCTTGCTCGCTCCAGCCAGAGAGACACACGGACTCCACCAACTCTCCCATTCTTCTCCTCCTGCACTACAAAGCGGATTTGATGGCATGACCTGAACTTACGGTGTGGGCGGCTGCCGCCACAGCTGCTTTCAGCATTTGTATCGTTTGCTTTCCCAGATTTCACCTCCCACTAGAGCAAAAAACATCTATTTTGAATGTACCGAGATGCAGCAGTGGTGTCACCTGACCCAGAAGGAATCTTGTTAGCATAGGCCCCATGGATGAGAAGATGTGCCCAGAGATTCTTAAATATAAATACTGTATTAGATGCTCTTGTGTTCTTGGTGTTGATGAAAGCAACAGTAAACCACAGCTGGAAGACAAAACTTATTTAATTTTCCACTGAACATTCTAAATTGTAATTGGTCAGCGGTAGTTTTTGAGGATATTAAAAATAAGAAGTGCTTCTTGTATACAAATGTGTATTTCTAAGCTTATCAGCTTTTGTTTCTTTCGACCCTCCTGGTCAGGTTGAATTTGACACAGATTTCCTTCAGAGAAATTAAAGACAGACAGGTCAAAGGTTAAGAGTATTTGCCTGTTTCTAATACTCCAGTCTGATCAGGTGGTACTGGACAAAAACTGGCACTATTAGTTCAAATAAACTTTATTGACAACACAGAATGACCGTTTCTTGTCTGTCTCACTGGAAATCATTTAACATTCAATTATTCTTCATGATTAATTGATATATAGGGCCAAATATTAAAGCACTGGGCCAATAACATAACAACACAATAAGATACTTATTTCCTGTTATCCATTCAAACTTTTGACAAGAATAGAAGCACACGCACAGAAACATTCTGACAAATTTATTCTCACAAACTGTAAATTAACAATATCCATAAAAGGTGAGTCTGGAATAAAATCAGGACTAAGAAAGAGGCCAACAATTCTGTAAAAACGTGCAACACTTGTAGTACTAGTTTGCCGAGAATGAACCCCTGCATAACATTCGAACATTAAGATAAAAACGAACCATGTTTTCAATGTTTGAATCAATCTGGAGGCACACTTTCTGATCAGCCAATCGTTTGCGATAATCAGCACGGCATGTAATTTTTTTTGATTTGCACTACCCCAAATAAATGCATTTAACTATCTTTAAACTATTTAAACTTGGACTCCCCCAAAGCTAACATAGCTACGTCACTAAAACGTCTGTTTTTCATTCAAACAGGATAAACACAGACACCAAAAAATGACAACGGCACAAAAATATATGAACAACGCTATAATTTTAAAATATTACAGTTATTACAGTTATAACAATGGCAGAAGTGAAAAAACCCTCTCTGGACAGCTGTAATCTGGTAAGCTGATTTAAGTGTGTGGAGAAATATATAAAATAATCAAAAATATTGTAGTTTTCCTCTTTTCTGTACATTGCGCTCACGGACATAAGACGGGCGAAGCAAGGCGATCCTTTATTGCGAACAAAGTTGCCATGTTTTTAAAAGAAAAGAGATTTTGCTTCACTCAGAGTCTGAGGTGAGGGATCGCCAGGGTGACATCGCGGAAGAACCGATGTACAAGGGCGTTTTTTGCCGACAGCCTTTTGTTTGGGTCGTATTTCAACATTTCCTATCAGAACAAAAAAAAGAAGAAGAAAGTCAGTCAGTTAGACAGTTATTCCTAAAGCAAAACTTTAAATAATAAAAAAAGAGGGGAAATAAAGGAGGTTTTTATGAAACCAGTGAAATGCTCTCACCCCGAGCAGCTCTCTGCCGTCTTCATCTAGAAGAGGCGCCACTTTGGATAACTCTTGCCGAGCCCACTTGGGAAACGACGGTTTGTAGTCAGGAAGCGAAGTGACTCC
Source organism: Arothron firmamentum (assembly GCA_016586285.1). Lineage (NCBI taxonomy): Eukaryota > Metazoa > Chordata > Actinopteri > Tetraodontiformes > Tetraodontidae > Arothron > Arothron firmamentum. The sequence goes on along the minus strand of BJFM01002061.1, from coordinate 340,367 downwards.
TGGCCAGACTGTCTCATCAGGTGTGCCCAAGGTGCGAAAGATACGGAATAACTGATCAATCTCCGAGTCTCCAGGAAAAAGCGCCCTTCTGGTGACCTGAGTGACAATGGAGAGCACAGAATTAAGTATCCACACTAGAACTTGTCCAAAACACACACCTAAGGCGTTACCATTTCTGCAAAAATGCATCCTAGACTCCAGATGTCGACAGCTGTGGAATAGTATTTACAACCCAGGAGAATTTCTGGTGCTCTGTACCAAAGTGTCACCACCTAAGAAACACAACAAAAACATTGACAGTAGTTGGCTACAGTTAGGCTCGATAAAAAAACAAAGTCATAATTATCATTCAACTGTATTTTGAAGCTGCCCACTGACACAAAGATCCTGTCTGGATGTGTTACCTCGTGTGTGTACGTTCGGACAGGTACACCAAAAGCTCGTGCCAGACCAAAGTCCGCTAGTTTGATCTCCCCCTGAGCATTGATGAGCAGATTCTGGGGTTTCAGGTCTCGATGAAGAACCCTGTGAGAGTGGCAGAAGGCCAGGCCTTGCAGCAGCTGGAACAGATAACTCTAAAAATACACAAAAACATATAAACCAGCACTTATTTTACATTTATGAGCGACAAGACATATTGTTTGCTGAACTAGTGGTAGTTTACCTTTACAAGAGGAAGCGGGATGCCGGTAACTGTGGAGGAGTCCATGAACTTCTTAAGGTCCTGATGGAGAAACTCGAATACCAGGTAGAGCTTGTTCTCGGTGTGGATGACATCCCGCAACCTGAAACACGTGAACAGGGGTGCTGTGATTGAAATGAAAGCATTAAAAACAGACAGTGTTTTTAAAACGGGGCACTTACTTGACAATATTCGGATGACTAAGTTCTTTGAGAAGTGAAATCTCTCGGATGGCAGTGCTGGGTACACCCTCTGTTTCTCTGCATGACATGAAGAGTAACTTATTAATCATAGTTATATTCAATGACACTTCACATTTTGATCCGAGATGCAGACTTCATTGTTCTTTTTCAGTGAATATCATTCAGTAGCTGTCTAGAACACTGAATAAACAGTCACTGGTGCCACCTACTGAAACAGAACTATTCTGACAACAGATCTTTTGTATTCTGTACGGTGAATGCCTACATGTTTACAGAAGCTGATGGTTGAAAATTGCTGATTGTTTTAAAGTTAAACATGAGATAGTTCAAATTGAAGCACACGTAGTCAACAATACAATACCCCTAAGAATTGTCTACAATTATGATAAATCAAAAGGATGCAACACTTTAGTGAAAGTCAGCCATATTTACATTAGCATCTACTGCCATAGTACCCAGTCGCTAGAACCGCGGACCGGCAACTTACGTCTCTAGCCTGATTTTCTTAAGAGCAACTGTTTCGCCGGTGACTTTGTTCTTGGCTTTGTAGACCACTCCATACGTCCCTTCTCCGATCTTTTCCACCTTCTGAAACGCATCCATGTTGTTTAGAGTTGTTGGTTGTTTGGCTAGTGACGTTAGGCTAGCAAAGCTCCCCTCTTTGTGTGAGCTAACGGCTGCTCCGAACGTTAACAGGCTGCGCGGGCAAACATGTAATTATCTCCTGTCTTAGGCTACGTTAAATGTTCCGGACAAATCAAACCCTTTTGAAAATTGGTACCTGATGGTTAACTTTCTCAGTGCAGCGCAAAATACCATTTGTCGGTCTTGCTTATAATAATATCAGTTCATATAGATATTGCCGTGGCAGAAGCTCCACTGAAGGGATACACTGAACCAACACAGTAACACAGTTTCCCGCGCCTGGCTGGGAGGCGTTTGCTTTGAATTTTAGACGCCCCGACAACACGAGCCGCCGGGCGGTGTGCAAACAGTCTTTTTTAAAATAGTTTTTTAAAAGGCGTTAGGTAAGGTTTTGTCAGACTAACGCTGTTTCCGGTCAAAGACATTTCAACGTAACGCAAATGGTTAGATCGAAGGTATGTGTGGGTGCATATCGTTTGTGCTACGCTGGTAATATAAACAAACTGAACTCATTGGTGACGCGTTGAGATGACGATGACGTCTTACGTCATAAACGTACAGTCGAAAGAGAGATTTTAAAGTTTTTAAACTTTTGTAAGTAGTAAATATTAGATTAGAACAATTATGTTGTGTTGTTTCTACCATTTAAATGAAGGCTTTTAAAAGTATTTTTGCTAGATCTGTCAAGTGATACAGCTCATGCCATCTTTATCCTGATGATAAATATAACACGATTTGAATTTATGTAGTTATTGTAGTGTACTGGTTTATTTAGGACGCCAGAGTCAGTGGTTGCTAGAAAAATCAGACAATGGAACTGCATGAAAAGCAAAATCAGTTCTTCCCTCTAGTGGTGACACAAGTAACTGCAGGTAGTTATTTTAGATAGGAGAATGTCTGTCTGTCTGTCTGTCTGTCTGTCTGTCTGTCTGTCTGTCTGTCTGTCTGTCTGTCTGTACTTTAGCAAAATAACTCGAACGGATTTTAATTTAAAAAAAATTCCAGGAAATGTTGATAATGGGACAAGGAACAAATGATGTTGATGAAACCAGATGAATCTAGGATTATTATTTTTTTCTTTTTTTTTAAGGGGTCTTTATCATTGCTGTGGGGAGGTCTACACTCTTTGAATGCGTTACTAGTTCTGGATTTTATAAGATGATCACATAAAGAATTGTATAATGGGAGGCCATACAAAGAAACAACCTCATTAAGTAGCTATTTAATCGATGCAGTGTCATTTTCTTCAGAAAGTAAATAAACAAGTGTTCCATAAAATAGTACTGTAATGTACTATAAACCAGATAATAGTGGGAATATTTCTGTCTTTCAGCACAAAATATCTGCATTTTATTAACTTGCATTTCTTAAGGATAATGGATACCAGTCAATATAAATGAAATAAAACTGATATTAAATTTATTGATGAATTTCTTTGATAGATTTTTTTTATCGTATCAATATTTTTAGTAATCTGTCATATCATTACACCAAACTTCATTTATATTTACATTATTTTTGGTAGCTTTCTCATCTAAAATCCAACTTTGCATTGCTTAAAGTTATGAAACTAGTGCAGGCGTAATGAAGAAAAGAGTGTAATGACTGTCTGTTTGTGGTATGTTGAGTCAGGTGCTCTGCTAGCAGGATTTATTTCCCCCTGAGTGCTGCCCATAACACACGAGGGGGGTCACATGCAGAGCAGACGGCACATTCTCACAGGCATGGGACATCACCAGGAGAAATCACCAATCACCATGATAACAGAGCTGATAATGACTCTAGAATTACAATGTATGCAATGAATTATCAATCTCCTCCCTTTTATTATATTGTTTTTTCCCCTATTCTTTAATTGTATTGATGTGTGAAATAAAAGACAAAATGGAAATTAATTTCTGAGACTAACATAAAAAAGTCAGTGAAAAACAAAAGTAATTTCTTAACATCAACAAAGACCAGTATGGCCTCTCTGGTATCTTCTATAGCGGTAATACAGAATAAATTAGTCCATTTCTGATAACTTTTTATGCAGAGTAAGTGAGGGGTATGCTTGTTTCAGATTTTTACTTCTTTTTTTTTTTTTGTTACAGCTCTATAGAAATAGTGCAATTAGGAGTTCATAAATACTTAACTGCAATGGATCTTTATTGACGTTTTAGCTTGGGCTGCTTATAAATGCTTAATTTAAATAAAAGCAAGTTAATTGGTGCAAGTGTCTGAAGGTTTGCTTCTGATAATTTAAAGTAAGGATATCATTTAGAAGTGTAGATACATTTTAGAATCACGTTAATCCTTCTAAATGTGAAAATGTGTGTGTGTGTGTGTGTGTGTGTGTGTGTGTGTGTGTGTGTGTGTGTGTGTGTGTGTGTGTGTGTGTGTGCGTGCGTGCGTGCGTGTGTGTGTGCTGCTGTGAACAGCAGCCTGAGGTGGACAGCAGGATACAAAAGAATGACCCAGGGACTAAAAGGATGCTATTGACTTGGCCTTCACACACGCATCTTGTGATGCCCACCCACACATAGCTGTGAGGTTGAGACGTCAAAAGTAGGGTATGCATGACTCTGCTCACAGGGCTCCCTCCACTATTCATTCAAAGGTACACTCTGAATACCGCACGTAGGATCATTCATTCATTCATTTTCTCTCTCTTTTCCAGATCATATAGCTAACCTTTACTTCCATGTCATCTTTTTGCATTAAATTATTATACATGCATTCTTTCCTGATCGCTTTTTTGGGTTTATTTATTGATGATGTGTGCTGTAACATCATTTAAAAAGGCGAGGTAGAACATGCATCACAGCTTTAATAAAGTGAAAGAAAAAATGACTGTTAATTAAAGTAAGATTATGAAATGATTACAGAAATAAATACAATAATGCAGCGAGTTTAACATTTTTGAGAGGGGGCGGAGCCAGATTCCAGACTTCCAGTGATGTCAGAGGTAAGAATAAACTTTATGGTAATTCAGGTCTGTAGCCCTCTTAAAGAGAGCCAGGAGGGCGTTCGCCAAGTCTCTCTGGAAGTTGTGTCGGGGTCCACCTTGGTGAGGATCAGGGGCCACAAAAACCAATAAGGATGAGGACTCTGGTGCTGCTGGTTTTAGCTCTTTCGTTTGCTACAGCAATCAGTGAGTATATCAACATGCTCATTTAGAATTTATACTTTTTAATACTTGTTTCTTCTTTCTTTATTCTCCAATAATCACAGGGGGTTATGTAAAGTTTTACTTACAGTTAAAGCTGGGTTTTTCTATTGATCTTTACTTTGTTTGAAGAAAATCAAAGGTGAAAGTCTGTCATATTCGAGATTGACGTTTCGGTTATGCGACAAGAATCTTATTTCTGGGACCTGTGTAATTCAGCATTTTCCCATTTCACTGTGGAGTGGATACAAGTGTGGCTTCTCGATCAGTGGCTCAAGTTAACCAGAGTTAATCAGAGTTTACATTTGAATTTAATGCTGTTCAGTTGTTTCCAGTGCGGTCAAATCACCCGGTTTTTCAAACCACATCCTTAACTTTTCTTTCAAACGCCTGAAACCTGAAAGTAACTTACCACAATATTGAGGGGAAAATAACAACTGCCCCCCCCACCACCACCACCACCACATATACACATACGCACACCTCTCGTTTCTTTCTTACACACACACTAAGAAAAAAAAACAGTGATCCATTCGTCTGGATTCCTCTCTCTGGGATTACTGATGTTGCTGCTCAGCTGAGAGTCACATGAAAGAGATTGGGGGGGATTGTGGGTCGTGTGACTCCCACGGACAAGAACCCCCCCCCACTCCCCGACAGTCCTCATCCCTCCTCAGCCTCTCATTTATTAAACACCTCCACTACTTGAACTGCTTAGAAAAAATCTGTCATTTGTATGAGGATGAATCATTTAGCTCCACTTAAAGGGAAAAAAAAAACTTTTTGAAGAGACTTTTTAACTTTTTTCCAGAGCCTAAAAGTCAGTTTTCGCGTTACCGCTCATGGAACACGCGGATGTATCCCGTGTGGAAAGATGGAGACCCGAGATTCCGGAATTGTTGGACTGGTGAGGTGCTTTCTAGTTCCTAATGTTTGTAAAACCAAACAAAAGCATCACAAGAATTCCCTTTACAAAGATGTTTAACTGTACGTCCTCTCCGTTTCCAGGGGGTGAAGTGACTTTTGATCTGAAAAACGATGGACCCACCCTGACAGGAGCAGCAGCAACTTTTAATATTAACCTGAATTTCCCACCGAACCAGACAGCGCTGTCTGACGGGCAGGTGGTCTGGGCACAAAACTGCACCATTAATGGTAAGATGACCTTCACAGATGACCTTCACAGCCAACTTTGGTAGGCAGCCAACTTTGATACTGAAAACCAAAAAGCAAATGGGCAAAATAGAAAATCTAATCATTATGGAAAAATCATGCATGTAAAAAAAAAAAAGAAAGAAAGAAAGAATCACCAGTTTGATTTATGTTCCAGGACAACAGTATCAAGCAGGTCAGGCTGTGTATCCAGACCAGGACCCTGTCCCAAGTGGAGTATTTCCTGATGGTACTCCACTCAACCAGGGCCAGAAAAAGAAATCCCGCTACGTTTTTGTGTGGAAGACATGGGGTAAATAGCTGACTAGTCACACTGTGCCAAATCTAATCTAAAAAAAAAAAAAAAAAAGATGCATCATCTAAAAAAAAAAAAGAAGATTATCAATTTATCAGAAATTGTGTGTGTTATGTTTCAGGTCGATACTGGCAGGCAGCAGGCGGGCCTTCGTCCTCTCTCTCCATCGGTACTGACAACATCCCTCTGGGCTCCTACAGCATGGAGGTTGTCATCTATCACTGTCGTGGCAAAAACAAGTTCATCCCTCTTGGCTACGCCTCTACTGTCTTCACCATCACAGGTGGTTGATCGCTGACAATATTTGTATTGTTACAGCATCCCTCTTCATCAGTCTACATCTTTTTCTTTGCCACCAGACCAGATTCCCTTCACCATATCCCTCGCCCAAGTCAATGATGTAAACCAGAACGACCAGAACTTCATTCAGAACCAGGCCATTGCTTTTACTGTCAAGCTCCATGATCCCAGCCAGTATCTGAGTGGTGCAGACATCAGCTTCAGCTGGGACTTTGGAGACAGCACTGGGACCCTGATCTCCAGAGCGCTGACTGTCACTCACACCTACCTCACAGTTGGCACCTTCAGGCCTCAGGTGGTCCTCATGGCAGGCATTCCCAGTGGGTGCGGAAACCCCACCGCCGGTGAGACTTGAACTTACGCTTTGTAAAATCTCTTTTTCAATCATTTATCCTTAGCCTACCTGTTATTTTCCCCCCCTCCAGCTATTCCTGTTGACGGCTCTGCTGTCCCCGCTGTGGTTGTGATAGACCCAACAGCTGCAGGTGGGGAGGCCATCGCTGTGGATGTTGCCGCCTCTGATGCTACTCCACTTGCTGCGTCAGTGCAGCCCATCGAAACAGACACCAACACCGTGGGTGGGGACGCAGCCGTAGCCGCAGAAGTTGTTTCAGCGGCGCCTCCTGCAGTGGACGCGGCCGTCGTTCCTGAGGGAGACGCAACCGCTGCAGAGGAGACGGATGCCGAAGTGGCCGCTGCCGAAGGCGAAGACGCTGCCGCCACCGCTGCACCAGCAACTGAAGCCACTGACGATGCAGACACAGCTGCTGCCGGTGAGACTGCAGTGGTTGCAGATACAGCCGAAGAAAATGCGCCTGTCGCTGATGCTGCCGCTTCAGTCGCGCCTGGTGCAGCAGCAGATGAAGCTGCAGTTGAGGTCAATGATGTAGCAGTCGATGCCACTGAAGCTACCCTTGCTGCTGACGTTGAAGCTGCTGCTGACGTTGAAGCTGCTGCTGCTGACGTTGAAGCTGCTGCTGACGTTGAAGCTGCTGCTGCTGACGTTGAAGCTGCTGCTGACGTTGAAGCTGCTGCTGCTGACGTTGAAGCTGCTGCTGCCGATGTTGAAGCTGCTGTTGATGCTGCTGAGGCTGCTGCTGCTGCTGCTGCCGCCACTGTCGATGCTGCTGCAGACGTTGTCCAGGCTGTAACAGAAGCCCCTGCTGATAACATTGTAGCCCCTGCTGCCACCGAGACCGCAGCTACTGATGAGGTGGCAGCTGCTGATGTCGAGGCTGAAGTACAGGCAGCTGAGAATGACGTCGCAGCAACTGCAGCTCCTACAGGTGAGTTCCACTCTAAAGATGCTCTAGAACGATTGTGATAAGTGTAAAATACAACAACATTCTTTTTTAGAGCAAGCAGGTGAAGATGAGGTAGAAACAAATCCTACAGAAGTTGCCCTTGTTGTGGCCAAGAGACAAGCACCGGAGCTGACCGCTGACTGCATGGTCTACCGATACGGCACGCTGGCCACCTCTGTGGAAGTCGTCCGTAAGTCAAAACAGCATTTTTAGTTATGGCAGTTTAGGCCTTAGCACAATGTAAATCAGCTGGTGCAGTAATGTTAATATCTGTGTTTCTGTCCTTTAGAGGGTATTGAAAGTGTAGAGATTGTAGAGATGTCCAATGTTGTATCATTGGAGACCGAGTTGGATCAGAATGCTGTAGATGTCACCATTACATGTCAGGGGAGGTGAGTAGTCACTTTTATTATAATTTCACATCTTAAAAGCAAAAAAATAAATAAATAAATAAGTGACTGTACTGTGTAGCCCATGCAAAACTCTTGAAACACTGGACAGAAAAACTGAATCCAAAAACCTGGTTTTTGTTTCAGTTTGCCAAATGAGGTTTGCACAGTCATTTCGGATGCCGACTGCATCACACCGATGGAAACCGTCTGTAACGCAGCCACGCCTTCTACAGATTGTCAACTGATCCTCCGTCAGTTCTTCAACGACTCCGGGGTGTTTTGCATTAACGTCTCCTTGACCAATGATGTCAGCCTGGCTATGGCAAGTGCTAGAGTCAGTGTGTCAGTAGGTGGGTGGAAGCTAAATGGACTAGAAACCAGGGAAGTATCTCAGTGTTGTACACACAGCTTTGTCATTCATTTAATATGCTTCTCCTTCAGCTTCCACTGGCACGCCCACCGGAACTGCAGCCACAGTTCTGGGTGTTATGGTCCTTGCATGTGTTGTCTGTTTGATTGGTTTGATGTACAGGTAAGTACCTGATTTCGCTTCATTCGTTTCAGTTCAGCCATTTTCTGATTCCACTTCACTCAACCATCTGCAGGAGTTTACATCCTTTTTCGATCCCACACCTACGACACTCTGAAATGATATTTGCCATAATAGCATGAGCAGAACGGCCTCATTTATGCCTGATGTCCTCCAAACAGGCGATTCAAGCAGTACCAGCCTCTGAGCGATGACAGCGATGACGGTAACGGAGGCAGGTCGCCAATAACGTCGGTGCCTTTGTTGCTGTGGAACCTGCTGAGTCGCCAGTCACCAGGAGAGAGCCGCCCGCTGCTTCAGGGCAGGACTGTGTGAATGCAACCACCAGCTCAAGCACCTCACATCCACAACAGCTGCCAAATATTAGCTTTGACCACATAATACTGCAGTGCCAATAAAACTATAAGCCTCCGTTAATAACCAGAACCTGTTTAATGTAAATGAAAATAATCCCGCTCAAGAACAAACGTGGATGATTGGATTATGCAAAAGAAGTTTACATTGATGTTCACAGAAAAGTGGTATTCATTTTGACCTATATTATTTTGTATTAATTTCCATTGGCAGATAACAGTGGGCATCAATTATTGTCCTATTTGTAACCTTATTATAAAAATTTGAATTCATGTAAAAATTAAATCAAATCAAATCACTGATAACACTAAACTTTATTATGTTTGCTCTCCTGCGATGAATAAAACAACACAAAAAAACACCCAATCTTGTTTTTGTTTAACAATATAAAATGTCTTTATTTATAACAATGAAACAGAGAGCAATATAGAGAAAGAGAGTAAATAAATGATCATTTTTGTAAGTACTCTTGACTTAATTGAAATGTTGCTCACTGGAGCTGTTAGTGGAAAGTATCATCCATCCATCCGCTGTGACATTCCAGGTTTCACTAATGCACTGAGCGTGCACACAGATGCTGATACTAACATGTTCATCACACGATGGACTGCAGGGTCGGATGATGTCACTGCAGCAGCCTGCCCCACACAAAGGGAACAAAAGGCATATAAAAAAATATATTTATACGTTAAAGTTCAGTTCTGGTAAATGCAATAACATAATCATGATTTATTTTCTTAATGTCTGATTTTAAAAGGATTTTTTTAAATGTTATTGCATCAGCAAAAACATGCAATATACTTGAATATAGTTGCACACCTTTCACAATACATTGTATCAATTCCGGTGCAGGATGTCAATTAGGACTGCATTCATTTATGTTTCTACTACTCCCTAGTCTCCATTTACTCTTTTTTTATATGTTTACGTTCATAAATATTCCAAATGTACAGTCTTCCAACAGAATGGTGCATCGCTGCAGTTTTCCATTTCATTAAGGGTCAAACACGGCCATTAATCAATCTGACTGTGAATGTGTCACATGTAGAAAATGCTGTCATGTGTAGTCATTCTGGTCACGCGCTGCAATTTAAACACAGATCTGCAGGAGGGTCCTGACTGCTTCAGATGGGCATCTCTTCCTTACGCAAGATGACCTTCCAGACTGTTACCGGATCTGCTTTTACGAGGACACAGCATCCTCTCCAGGATTACTGCCTCTGAGCAAGATCAAAGAAGTGTTTTTTTTTTGTTTTTTTCATCTTCAGCCTGTTGCTATCAAACTGTTAGTCTCTCAAAAAAATAAAATAAAATAAAATAAAAATAATCACTCCTGGACTGCATCATGCTGATGCAAATCTAATAAGAGGTTTTGCTGAAATGCCAGGAAGGGGACTGCTCTCAAATATAGACTTCACATTTGAAAACAGTTAATATTTATCCCATGTAAGACTTCTTAGTACCTTCTTTAGATATGAAACAGGACCCACTGATACTGTGAGTTCTAAAGGAAGGGATATTCTAGCATGAAACTGATGAGCAGGCATTATTGAATCCATGCTACCTTTGGGAATTCTCGGAAAAACAGAAGGACCAATCACTAATGGCAACATCTGGTGAGCCTGATACAGCCAGTTAATAAGCAGTGAAATAGGTGCAGTTATCTGTATTTGTGTATGGCATACTTAAATAAAACCCCACATTTGGAAATACAGTACACACCTTTAAATGAGGTTTGTGCAGTTTAACGGAGCGTCCAGTGAAAATGTAGACGAGGAGATGTGCGGAAAAAGAAACAAAGGATGAGATGGGGGAAGGGAGCCAATGCGGAGACTTACTGACCATAAAGCAGGTTGATTAGATTACAGAGCTAAGACTAATGTCCAGCGTTCAGACAAAAAGCAAGCATCCATGCAGAGAGATGTCGTGTGCAAGTGTCTGATTGGAAATGACAAAGAGAGGTTTTTTTTGTTTGTTTTTAACGCTGTACTCGCATCAAAGTTACATTTGATTAAAAAAAAAAAAATCAAAGAGAACTAAATAAAATAAACCCTGCTGGTTACTGGACTAAGGTATTATGAATGTTGCTCTGGATTTAGTGTTGCATCACTTTGGATGTTGGTAAGTGAAAATAGGCAGATGAAGATGAGGAAGAGCCAGCGCATGGGACACAGAGAGAGCATCACACCACCACACCTAGTCTTCACAGAGCATGCTCAGAATGACATCAACTCTAGATTTACAGCCTGTCTGCACACCTCAATTAAAACGACTGTGGGACACACTTATGGGCGCGCGCGAGCACATGCACACACACACACACACACACACACACACACACACACACACACACACACACACACACACACACACACACACACACACACACACACACACACACACACATACACACACACACAGTCAGCAGATCATGGAGGAATATTGCCACTGATGCTGCTGTATTTGAAGCTGTGTAATGGATGTGGAATCTTAAAAGTCAATAAAAAAGCGTAAATGGTTTTAATCGATCTTGCTCCGAGATTCCACTCAACAGATACATGCAGAACTAGACAAAGGAATTTTATTTTGTGGGAATTTTCAGGTTGTTGCACATAGATCTAAAAAATAGCAGAGAACTCACTTATAAATCATAACGGTTATTTTGTGCTAAGTCTTTTTGGTGTTCATTCTACATACGCAGCCAGATCTGGGAAAGATTTAAGCGAAAGACTAAGTCTAAACATCCACTTTTATCATTTTGTTGTAAGTTGGTAATAAATTTCGAATGAACTCTTTGACCTTTGCACAACTATGAGGAAAAGACACTAGAAATTTCATCAGAAGTGCAAAGTTATTCACAAAGACTTTCTCAGATGACCGAAAATGGGATATATGAAATGGATGGAGAAAAAAAAAAATGCACAGTCATTGCGCTGCTTCAGACGCCCAGAATATCAATAAAGCATTGCATTACAGTAAAAGCAAGGAGAGACAGAGTGGAGTGGCCAGACAGACGGAAACAGGAAAAGAATCAAATATATGATGTGAATCAATTAAGGCCACCGTTTTACTTTAACTCAGTGAGTAGCAGATAACAGCTCTGTGGCAGATTTTGTATCATTCAACAGCAACAGAACTGATTAGAACCCAATGCCAAGTGCCAAAAACGACATAAATCACAGTGAGGCTGAGCAAGAAGACACTTCAATACTAATGAAAGTATTAAGTGCCCTGGAGAACAGGGTGGAACTGCGGAGACGGGCAGGAAGACACACACCCAGACGCAGGGTCCTGTGAAGGCTGGGGAGTGGCCAGAGCTCATATATCAGTGATTGATTGAGGTTTTGTGTGGGTGGGGTAAAGATAAACGAGGGAGGGGGCGGTGTGAGGATGGTGGGATAGCCAGTCTGCGTGTATAAAGCCCCACAGCTCTCCTCAGTTTGCTGCCTCCTGAGCATCTCCACACCTCCAGCGCTCCAGCCGTCGACAGAGACAAAGATCAGAACAAGACCAACCATGAGCAGCTCGGCGTACTCATCCACCTCCTACAGGCGTACCTTTGGAGGCCCACACCTCATCTCCATGTCCTCTTACTCCCCTGTGTCCTCCCGCATGTCTGCTTCCGGAGGGCGCTACATGCGTTCGGCATCACCTGTGATTGCATCACGCTCCAGTTACCAACAACGTTCCCGCTCGAGCACCCAGGCTCCCCGCCTCTCCTACGAGAAGGTTGACTTCACCCTGGCTGAGGCCGTCAACCAGGAGTTCTTGACCACCCGCAGCAACGAGAAGGCTGAGCTGCAGGAGCTCAATGACCGCTTCGCCAGCTTCATCGAGAAGGTGCGCTACCTGGAGCAGCAGAATGGCGCGCTGCAGCAGGAGCTCAGCCAGTATAAAGGCCAGCAACAGCAGGGTCAGCCCACCCGCGCCACGGACCTCTTTCAGGAGGAGCTGAGGGAGTTACGGCGCCAAATTGAAGCCATAGGAAAGGAGAGGGACCAGCACCTGCTGGAGAGAGACAACCTGGCTGAAGATCTGGCCCTGGTCAAGCAGAGGTTGGTACATCAGTAGGTTCATGCACAATGTGACAACTGTTTGAACTCAGAGATGCTGGACGAGCTCATTTATTAAAGAAAAAATGTACTATTTTGTCTTAAAAAATACTATCTCCCATTGTTTCCACGATTTCCCTGCTGTGCAATAAACAGTAAGCAGAAGATTTTAGTTGCTCCTCAGTCCGTTCTGTTGGCAGCAGTTCTAGCCATGATGGGGATAAAGGGTGTGGCACGCACAGCACGGTGCAGCACCAAAGGCCCCGACAGTGACAGTGACACCAAATGAGATAAAAAGATTTCCAGGGTCATTTGATTTTAGAAGATAAAAAAAATACTGAATTTGTGTAACATAAAGTAATTTTACGTGCGTTTTAGTATTATAAGCATTTGATTTTGAAGAACCATTTAAATTCCAGGACTAACTGCAATATAGCAGAGTAATTTTTGTCCAGTAACACTTTTTTTTAATAAATAGTAAGGCTCAACTTTACTGGTGATGAATGATTCTCTTACATACCACAGACTTATTGATATTTTGAAACATTGCGCATGCGCTCGTTCAGATGAAACGGGGGTTGATGGATGAGAAAACAGGGTGGGGTCCTCTCAGGACGTGGGGTGGATCCAGAGGAAGAGAGGTTACATATCAACTGTAGTGAGAATAACATAAGGGGGGGAAAAAATCAATCTGGTTCAATGGCTCCATTAGGTGTGTTTTCAATGTCCCTCTGTACTAATGGGATGGTGCCAGAGAACCCATTAGGACAAAAGGACCCCTGCAACCTGACATGAATTAAAGATGAGCAAGCAGGGGGCGCGCTGGGCGATGCGTTCTGCACTAATCAACTTTGTGTCCAGTCTGGACATGAGTCTGCTCTGAAAGGACAAATTGACCATCAGTCAAAAAAAAAAAAAAGCACCGAAACCAAAACCAAAATAAACTGTAGGATAACTGGTGATGACCTGTCATAACGACTCAGGATTTATTTAAGTTTTTCCATTTGTTTTAGGATTGTTTGAGGAGAATCATCTTCATATTTAACATTTGTATAATTAACTTTATTGCTCCTGTCATTGCAAATTAGCTGACATCAGAATACAAGGGAAAAGACTCAAAAAGTACAAAGTTTGGACAGCTGAGTGTGTTGACCTTATTGAACTAAAGAGAAGGCTCATTAATTGAATTGCTGATCCCACAGGACCCTGTTCCAAACCCCCTTTTTACAGGACAGGGCTACGCTGAATTAGTAAATTGATCCTGAGAGCTTTTTGCCAGCTGGTGCAACCTCAGACTGGATCAGTCTTGGATAAAATAATCACGTTATTATCCTCTTTGGTCAAGTGGACTTTTTTTGCACCCTGAAATTAAATTTGTACACTGATTAGATGTTTTGTCCTTTTTTTCCTCCAGGTTGGAGGACGAAGCTCAGAAGAGGGCAGATGCCGAGAATAACTTGATTGCCTTCCGCAAGGTACACTCACCAGACTACCACTTCCATATTTGAATGACAAAGCAGATTTTTATTATACGTGTGGGACAGATACTCTTCTATTATTGTTATAATAATAATAATAATAATAATAATAATAATAATAATAACAATAATAATAATAATTATTATTATTATTATTATTATTATTATTATTATTATTATTATTATTATTGAGCTAATGACTGGTGTTTTTGTGCTTGAAAATAGCTGCAGCTCACATAAAGCATAATTGAATATTTTCTCTAATGTAATTTTGAAAAGTAATTTCATGATGATGACCTTTTTTAGCAGTTAATGAAATTGTGTAGCTATGACAACAAACGGTATTTGCTTCCTGTACAAATCAGGATGTGGATGATGCCACTCTGGCTCGCCTGGAGCTTGAGAGGAAGATCGAGTCGCTGATGGATGAGATTGAATTCCTCAAGAAGCTCCATGATGAAGTGGGTGATGTTGTGCTTTGTTTCTCACAGAAAGAATGTACTGTTGTAGAAAACGCTCACCCTTTATTTGAACAGAGGTCAGCTTTTGAGCCCAAATTTTTTTAAAAAGAAAAACAAAAGTTTCACATCAGTGAGTTTTGAGATCTTTGATTACCTAAAAGTGAGACTTGTTAGTATCCTTCTTGTAGCTTGATTAAAAAAGGCGTTTGAGCACTTTTTTTTATTGTTTTTTATTGTTAACAGGAAATTCAGGATGTCCAAGTGACTGTGCAGACGCAGCAGCTGAAGATGGAGGTGGACGGCGGATCCAGACCAGACCTCACTGGTGCGCTGAGGGACATCAGGGCTCAATATGAGACCATCGCCCTGAAGAACATGCAGGAATCCGAGGAGTGGTACAAATCCAAGGTGGACCGATCAACACAATCACACATTAATGCATGCACATTTTTGTGTGGTTGTTTGTTTTTTATCACTTCATGGTGTCGTCTTCTTTTGTCCCCACAGTTTGCTGATCTGACTGAGTCTGCAAAGCGCAATAATGATTCCCTGAGGCAGGCCAAGCAGGAGGCCAATGAGTCCAGGAGGCAGATTCAGTCTCTCAACTGTGAAATTGATGCACTGAAGAATACGGTGAGCCAAAAGAATCCACCACTGTTTTTCCAGCATGAACCTTTAGCTTATTGGACTTTGCTCTAAATGCTTCTGTTAGAATGAAGCTCTGCTGAGGCAGATGCGGGACATGGAGGACCAATTTGCCAATGAAATCGGCAGCTATCAGGACAACATAGGCAGGCTGGAGGACGAAATCCGCCACCTGAAGGAGGAGATGGCTCGCCACCTTCGGGAGTACCAGGACCTCCTGAATGTCAAAATGGCTCTGGATATTGAGATAGCAACTTACCGTAAACTGCTGGAAGGAGAGGAGAGCAGGTGAAGAATTAAGTGATTAATGACTTTTGACTTGACTGCATCTTAAACTTTTAAGATTTAAGATTTCTTAAGAAATAAAAGAAGCACATGCATGTACACAGACATGGCATGACGTTAAAAAGATAAGATCATCTGCCAGTCAAAATTTAAGCATTTACTTAAAAACAAAATTAATTATGCACACTAAATTCATATTTCCTCTTCAGGATTGCTGTTCCTATGATCAGCCTTGGAATGAGTAATCACTTTGGTGTTAGTGGTAAGTTATTGATCGTTTCATAGTAGAGTTTCAAGTACAATGTGTATAAAATAGAACAAAATTGCACATAAATGACAAATAAATGTGAAAAAGACCTTAAGTAAGTTTAAAGTTGGTCATCAAGAAATACAAATAATGTGCCATTAAATGCTAAACACCTTATTTCTCATCATGTATTAATCAAAGTTTCTTTTTCAGACTATGAACAAACTCCAGTCATCCAGACAAAGAAGACTGTGGTGATAAAGACGGTAGAGACTAAAGATGGAGAGGTTAAAATGTTTCTATTAAAACACATAACATGAACAATTAGAAAAGCAATGATTCTGTTGTCTTTCAACATGTAAACTGAACCTGTATCTTTTCCACCAGGTGGTGAAGGAAACCAAGCGGGAGAAGGAGAAAGACTCCGACAGAATCGACAAGGATGACAAAGATGCTAAAATCTAATTGCAGAATGTGGAGACAGGATGCTGAGGGTCAAAAAAAAAAAGAAAAAAGGCGAAATAATTAACTCACCATTCATGTTAGTTCAATGTGTTTTGGAAAAGAGTCTCTCAGTAGAATGAATCCCTTTAGAAAGAGTCACTTTGGTGCTATTTAAGCTGCCCAGTTTTTGCTAAATGTTTGTGTCAGCAACAGCAGTTCAATACAACAACCTTATTAACATGCCATCGAGGCCTTAAGTTACAGTGCAATCACACACTAACTATTATACTACAGGCTGTTACAGAGTTTTTGTTGGCCCTGCAGTTTCTATTGCTTACAAAATCATCTCATATTGACTTTTAAACGAAACAATCAGGTGAGAGATAAAAGCAGATGTTTACAAGCTTTACTATCTTTTTTTTGTGCAAACAGGTGATCCAAGTCACTGATCATTAGTAACACATTAACACTTAAAATGTGACAGTCGCAAAGTGAAATTCAAGATTTTTGAATGTGCTTCAAATTAGTTCAAATAAAATAATAGAGCAACTCTGTACTGTCTGTTCTTTTTTAAAATAAATTCTGTTTTTAAATGCATCGTGCACACAAATCCTCAGCATTTGACCAGTCCTCCCTCTATCTACAGAATAATTTTGATCTTCCCAGCCTCTGTTCTTCCTATTGTTATAATTTGCTCACACTATAGCTCTAATAATCATAATGGATAATATTACATAATACAGAACAAAAATAGGCGTTAATTGAGCAGGGAGCTGGACTCCTTAGGTTTATGTGCCCGTCATTATTCCTCTCAGGTGGAAGATTTTTACTGTATATTTTGGGAAAATGATTAAAATGGGTGAATGAATTTGAGGGGTGGGATTAAATAAATTATGGCTTCTTCCCACTTCCTTTGGTACGGAAGCGTATTCCTGCCACTCTTCCGCACTTTTGAACATGTGTTGTTGTTGTTGTTGTTGTTGTTGTTGTTGTTGTTTGTCTTTCTCTTATTGTTTTGAGTGTAATGTGTTATTTTTGGCTGTTTTATTACTTATTTTTAATTTGCATGTTAAAAAAAAGATAATCTTTTGAACGTCAGTCATGGATGTCCAGGCTGTGTCACAGACTTTTGTCAATATGTTGTTTTCATTTCGTTTGATGAAATATGAGAAAATATTTCCTGAAAGACAAAACGCTGGGTTTGAAATTTATGACGTCACAGAACATCCGCTTTTCGAACTTCCGCCCCCAGTCTTGGCGCGAGCGAGATTTGTATTGGATCGCAGGCTGGTGACCGACGCGATAGTTATTGAAACTTGGAGAAAAAGACTCAGTTAAGCTTAGTTTTAGTGTCAAATAATCGCCGAATGCAATAACATCATCACCATTTAAAGAAAAAGGTATGGTTAGTTTCTGTCTTTTTCGCAAACATCAAATTCAGTGAGCAGTCTAGCAGCTAACTGGCCGGGCTACATAAAAACAATAATATTAGCTTTCACAGAGAAGTGATACGATCTACTCATGTTAAGTTATTTAGATACACATTTGACAGTATTTTCCTAACGTCAGAGTCACACAGAATAAACTATTATTACTTGTTATTATAAATGTTTGCTGATTGTTTGTTACATCGCTCAGCTAATAGCATTTTTTTTTCTAAGGTAATTTTTAGATTTCATCTTGATGCGTTAAAACCAAATCAAGATGAATTGCGAGCTTTTGGCAACATGCAGCGCTCTTGGCTATCTGGAAGGAGACACCTACCACAAAGAAGCAGATTGTTTAGGTAAGTGTCTGTGCAATAAAATAATTTCTGCATGGTCAGGGCTGAGAGAAGCGATATAGGGGACACCAAGGTTTGCGTCACTCTTGACTTTCTCTGTCTTTGTATTGCAGAGAGCGTGAAAGATTTAATCAGGTATTTACGCCATGAAGATGATTCCAGGGATGTCCGGCAGCAGCTGGGTGCAGCTCAGATTGTACAGAACGACCTTCTGCCTATTATTATTCAGCATGGTCAAGACAAGACCTTATTTAATGCCTGCATAAGGTACATAAAATATTACATTAAAGTTTTCACTTAAACCTTTTACAAATAGATGGAACTATATGAAGATCTTTTTCCCTCCAGAAATGGAATTAATTAATAATTTCCTTTTCTAATTTGACTGTTGTCAGGCTGATGGTCAACCTTACCCAGCCTGCCATGCTTTGCTTTGGTAAAGTCCCCGATGATCCTGTGTTTAGACATCACTTTTTGGAAGTGACATCCCATTTACAAGCCTATAAAGAGGTATTGCAAGTTTTTCTTTTCTTTCTTGTATTTGCTAAAATGTGATGAATAATATACACATTTCTTGGTGCATACTTTCAGCAGTTGCTATTATAAGACTTGCCATCTTTTAACCTTGCTTTGTTGTTTTTCAGACATTTGCCAGTGAGAAAGTTTTCGGCATTTTAAGTGAGACATTATACAGTCTTCTCCAACTGGTGAGTTCTTTACTGGGGGAGTTCACTTTATTTTTTATCGTATACTGTTTTAGTAATTCGTCTGGGATTTTCTTCCTTTTTGTAATCCCCCAATATTTAGGACTGGGAGCAGAGACAAGAAGAAGATAACCTGCTGATAGAAAGGATCCTGCTTCTGGTTAGGAATGTGTTGCATGTACCCGCAGACCCCTGTGAAGAGAAGGTCTGAATCTCACATTATTGATAATGTCTCCATGTAAAAAGAAGATGTCAAATTTATCCTACACAAGCCCATTTCAGCCTCAAGATGTCCATCATCAATTTACACATTTTCCCCCAAAAAATACCATTTTTATTTCACTGCAAAAATCTGTGTTTTTGTTATCTCTCCC
>BJFM01002061.1:307540-320834 GCA_016586285.1 Arothron firmamentum | reverse complement strand
CCCCCCCCCCCCCCCCCTAGAAAGTGGATGATGATGCCAGCGTCCACGACAGACTGCTGTGGGCCATTCACATTAGTGGCTTTGATGACCTGGTCCAGTTCCTGGCATCAGCCCAGAGTGAGAAGCAGTGGAGTCTGCATGTTTTGGAAATAATCACACTCATGTTCAGAGACCAGGTTAGTCAGAAGAACCCAATTAAAGCATCAAATATGTTTAGATCTCCGGCTTTCCTATACTGTATGTTGGAGCTCTTCAACTTTCTGCACAGACACCTGATGCGCTGGTGAGTGCTGGTCAGTCTCGCTCAGCAGAAGAAAAGCTGAGAGATTATCAGGAACTAGAGTCACTGAGGCAGAAGGAGCAGGCGGCCAAACATTCTCGCACATTTCAAAGAGGAACCAGGTGCAATTTCTGCTGGAATAACAGTCTCAGAATAACTGCAGACAAATAGTCTGCAAACAGTCAAAGATTATTTAAGATTTTTGTTCTCTGAATACACACAAAAAGGTCTTTTGATGTTTCCCTTTCAGACATTCCCGCTTTGGAGGCTCGTATGTTGTACAAGGGCTCAGGTCAATTGGAAAAAATGATCTGATTTATCACAGAAACCTTAATAATGTGAGTTCTGATCCCCTGCAGTCCAAGAAGCATCTTATAGACCTTGCAAAAAAATGTTAACATCCTTGTTTTCCTTTTCAAAGTTTAAAAATTACACTCACGACACAGGAAAGACAGTAAGACGTGTTCCAAAAAGGCATCGACAGGCTCAGGAATGTAAAAACCAGCGCCGCTCAGCCTTAAACGTCCGACTGTTCCTACGAGAGTTTTGTGTTGATTTTCTGGAGAACTGCTACAATCATCTCATGTACCTCGTCAAGGTGAGCCGCAAATCAATTGTCATACAGTGTATTATCCAAATAAAGAGATTCGTCTAAATCTTTTGTTTTCCTATGTCTCTTCTACAGGAAAGACTTATTCGGGAGCAGACTGAGGAACATGATGAGACATACTACCTCTGGGCTCTCAGCTTTTTCATGGCCTTTAACCGTAGCAACGGTTTCCACACTTACTTAGTTTCTGAGACCATGTCCATCCGCACGTTTCATTTTATTGAGCGCAACATCATAAAATACTATGAAATGATTCTCACAGACCGCAAAGAGGCCACGTCCTGGTCACGCAGGTAAGATCGTTAGGATTGATGTATAAATAATAGAGCTCATCAAAAAGTGAATCGCTCAGTTGTCCCAGACTGTTTATTATTAATTCTTTCCAGGATGCACCTGGCGCTAAAGGCGTATCAGGAGCTACTGCTGAATCTAAATGAGATGGACCACTCCCAGGATGAAAACATCCGTCAGAGTTCCAATGTTATTAAAAGTAAGATGCTACCAGCTCTTGTTCCGGACAGCTGTGCATCACTTGTGTACTTTCAGACGTGTTTATGCCTCATGGTTTGACCCTCACCTTCCAGGTAACATATTTTACATGATGGAATACCGGGAAATCTTTCTGACCTTGTTAAGAAAGTATGATGAAACCAAACAGCCTCAGTCTTACCTCCAAGACTTGGTGGAGTCTACTCACCTGTTCTTGCGCATGTTGGAACGCTTCTGCAGTGGTCGCAAGAACTTGATGGTTCAGGTAGGTTACTGTGTTAAATGTGTAAAGAAAAATGTTTTTATTTATATTTTTTAATTACCCTCATTAGGTAAGTACTGTAAAACACCAGATTTTTTTTTAGATGAAAAGACTTAGCTTTTACTTCATTTTATATCTGTTTAACTATTTTTTATATAATAAAAATATTATTATTTAATAAATGAAGCTGGTAATTAACCCATGGGAGGAGTCATTATGCATACTTAACTTTTCTATTGATCCAGAGAAAGAAGGTGAAACGGAAAAAGAACCGAGCTGAGAAAAAGCCCAGAGTTGCAGAAATGAGTCCAGAGGCCTTGGCAGAGACGTGGAAGATTGTGGAGGAGGAGCTGAGGGCTACAGGGTTCCAGGTATGCGTTTATACTAACCTGAAGAACAGCACAGGGTTAAAAAAGAAAATCAAGAGTTACACAACACTAACAACACTACACCTGGACCAGGCGTACTACCTATTTTGTTGCATTCTTTACTCAGCTGTCCGCCTCTGTAACTGAAATATCGGTGCCATTCGATGCTACATCTGAAACTCCACTGGAGGAGCAACGGACCGAGGCCATGGTCCGGGTGCAGGACGCTCTCTTTGCTCGACTGGGACCAGAAGCGCTGGGGTTGTTGCGTGCTGCCAGGTCAAGATTCACTGCAGCACAGCACTGATAAGAACCGTTTATTTTTTTAAATCGTACACTTACCATCTTACTCTTACACACAGAGAGGTGTGGCCCGAGGGGGATGTGTTTGGTTCAGCTGATGTGGAACCGGACGAGGAACTAGAACTCCTGAAGCAGATCCTCCATGCTGATCTACCAAGTGAGTGGTTTCACATTCCAACTTTTTTTTTTTTTTTTTTTTTTTTTTCGTAGCAAATGTTCACCATTTAAATGCTGTTAATTTAAGGGACAACTGCTGAATCTGCACCTGAGGAGGAGGAGGAGGATGCAGCAGAGCTGGAAGAGGAAGAGCTGGAGTCTGTCCAAATCTCTGAAAGCGAGTTTAACTTTCTAGACTTCATCAAGCGGTGAGAAAATGGTTCCTGCCCAGTTTTTAAGGCTTTCCCCAAGACATGGCAAAATACTCAGCTTTTCTTACCCACATGCAGGTTTGCCAACCCCGCTATTGTCCGTCCATATATTCTGTTGTTAAAATCATACTCAAAAAACACGCCTCATACCAACCACTGCATCGCCCGGATGTTGCACCGTTTGGCCGTCAACCTGAAAATGGATGCCCTGCTCTTCCAGCTGTCGGTCTTCAGCGTTTTCAACAAGATCCTGAATGACCCAGCTGCAGCTGCATACACGGTACCGAAGTGATGTGTGAAAAGAAACATTTGTACTATTTAGCTGTGAAAATCAAACATTTTCAAATTCAGTCTAAGATTAGGTGTTTTCTTCACAGGAACTGGTCACCTTTGCCAAGTATGTGCTGAAGCGTTTCTTTGCACTGGCGGCACAGAACAACAAGGCGTATATTGAACTATTGTTCTGGAAAAATGTGGGGGCTGTCCGTGAGATGACCGAAGGCTACAGCCAAGATGGGTTGGTGCTTTTCTGTTGTTTCCATTTTCACAGCAATACTTTAAAAATAGAAATTGGAGCTCATTACGGTTAATGTACCAGAGAGGGAAAGAGGCCAGCGTGGACCGAAGAGGAGGAAGAGGAGTTGCGGAAGCTGTACGAGGAGCACCGTCATTCTGAAGGTTTGTTCTCTTTGGTTCCTTTCATTTATTTGCACGACACTTTTGTGCTCTTATTAGGTCTGCATTGTACGTGTTCTCTCTTTCAGTGCCAGATATTGTGGAGACTCTGCTGCCATTGCTGAGCAACAGCAACCGCACTCGACGCCAGGTCGTGACCCAGTTAGTGCACATGGGGCTGGTAGATAATGCAAAGGACCTGAAGAAACCAAAGTGTGTATTTTTTTATGGATAACATAAACGTATGCACAGTAGTGCTCCTATAAGTTTCTTCTGTTTTGGTTTTCTGTTTTTTACCAAAGAAAAGGTACTGGGATTGTTCTTTGGACTGAGGAACAGGAACAGGAGCTGGAGATGCTCTACGAAGAGTTCAAAGACTCTGAAGGTAACAGACGCCACATAATTGTCGCATCGTATTCGAGAGGAAAATGGAGCAGTAGTGTCCTCGTTTAACAGTCGTCTGACGGACATTTAATGCTTTATCTGTTGTATTTCACAGATATACTGGGGAATATTCTGAAGAGGATCACAGCCAAGCGTTCCCGAGCGCGAGTGGTGGACAAGCTGCTGAGTTTGGGTTTGGTGTCTGAGAGACGAGAGCTTTACAAGAAGAAGAGTCGAGGTTCTCATGGGAAAAGCACTGGGAAGGGAATGGTGAGATTCTATTAAAAGTCCTTTGTACTAGTTTATTAGGTGGACTTTTCTAGTTAGTGAGGAGGACTGTAGAGTTTGCCTGGCTCATAAAAATTCCCCATGAAGTTTGGGAAGAAGGAAATACTCGGCAGTCTAGAGCTAAATTGTTTCATCAGTGTCTGACTGGCTTTCTAAGGACAAAAGCAAATAAGCCAACTACATTTATCTAACATTAGCTGATTTCCTTCACAGACAAATATTGAGTAAGGTTTACATTTAAAAAAAAACACTCTTTCTGCTACAGACTGAAGAAGAGTTCCTTGATGCGCTGACACAAGGCTTCCCAGATGAGTCTGTGGATGGAGATGAGGGAGAGGATGAGTCTGATGAAAGTGAGGAGGAGAGAGATGAAGAGCAAGGAGACAAGTCACAAAATGGTGGAAGACGCCAGAGCCTGCCCCTCCCGTTGGAGAGGAGAGTGGATGTGGCCTCCACGGTGTCCGCTTTACAACAGGAGGGTGAGACATTTCTGATATACTTAGTAAATGAATAAAGGAAACCAAAAATTCAATGTATAATTTCATTTTAGTTATATGGTTATTGTGAACCTTAGAATTGTTATTTAACTGTTAATTCATAATCCCTCCAGGCATGTCTGGACCCATGTTGTGGCTGCAGAACTGCCTGTACAGAACAGCTGAGGACCGAGAAGAAGACGGTGAGAGCAAAATTGTTACGGAGGGTGGTTGTAGGGGTTGATTCTGACTGGTTTATTAATAATGCTTCTTGATAAATTTGTTCATTTTCTACAGGGTTCTCACAGGCCGTCCCACTTTTACCTCTGTCAGAGGCAAATGAAGAAGCCATGGAAAACAAGAACTTCCAGAAGCTTTTACGGAAAATTGGAATCCGAGCTCCTGCAAATGAGCAGGTGTGTGTGTGTGTTGTTCACTTCACTACAGTATAGATTTAGTATCCATTAATTCTGAAGCCAGTTTGCAGATCTTAATTTTGATGTCAATAACTTGTTTCCTAGGAGATCTTTTGGAGAATCCCACCAAAGATCAGTGCATCGCAGCTCCGGAGTGCAGCTGCTGCTCTGACGTCAGTACTAGAAGGTCCGGGTGGTGATGAGAGGCAAAACGACTGTCCAACCGGTGAATCTCAGGCGGAGGATGAGGAAGAGGAGGAAGACTCGAGTGAACAGAGAGCTCAGGCTCTGCGCGCTCTGCTGCTGGCACGCAAGAGGAAGAACCACACCTCTGACCACACAGGTAGGTTGGTGCCTCTCATATTCTCTGACGTGTCTCAAATGACAGCTGTTAATTACACCTTTGTCACAGCCTGTAAGCATTAAGTTACAGAACATGGTGAAAAAATATTGAGGACTTTATTTGTTTTAATCCCCCCCCCTTTTTTTTAACCTGTATGTTTTAGCTCCTGTGTCAGATTTACCTCCTGTGAGTGACAGTACAGTCGAGAGGTAACTATTGTTTTTTGTTGATAGTTTTAAAATCTAATTCTTTTATTTCTGAATTTTCTTAACTCCTCAAACTGTTTTACAGTAGTCCCCAGGAGAAGAGCTCAAAAAAGAGAAGCAGAGTGATGAAGGAGGATGCTGAGGGAGATGGTATTTCTCTTTTGGAAACTGGCTCTGTAATTGTAGTGGTTGACTGTATTTGATTGGATTAAAGCAGCAGTTAGTAAATGGCTGAACTGCACTCACACAATGCTGTCTTTACAGGAGAGGACCAAATTACTCCAGAAAAAACAGAATTAAACGGCAATGCAGATTCAGATGGGGAGGACATCTCCGCTCCACCGAAGCGCAGACGAAAAATACTCTTGATTGATGAAGATGACGAGGACTAGGCACTTTAATGTCATGAAAAATAAACAAGAGCATCTCTGGAAATCTGCGTTCTTGATAATGGAACTTCTATTAAGGAACACCAATCAGTTCCAACAATCGTCTCTTATAGGTCCCTGTTCATACATTAGAGCATATTCTAGGAAATTTACTTTGTTACATCTCTGATACTTCTCATCTGTTCAATCATGTTGCAGTTTTGGGGAAAAAGTGGGTCTTCTTGAGTCTTGTTTGTATTTCATTTTGAAATCTTTCCACGTTTAAGGCAAACCAACTTTTTACCATTTATTGTAGTGTAGTAAATGTCACTGTTTCACGGATTTGAAAGTAATTGAAAAATTCATATCATTAAAAAAAAAATACTGTTCTTTATTGGTGTTGTTAGACCATTTAACCACTAGGGGGCATGGGTTGACCTGGCAGCAAGTTGAAATGTTTAAATATGAGAAATGTCTCGTTTGACATCTTGAGTGTAGGTTAATGCCGTGTTCCTTGAAAACTTATGTTTTGGGTGCATTGTTCCTAGAGTTCCACTTTCCTTTAAAAACTAGGCTAATCAGAACCTCTTTATCTCCTCAGTGTTCCTGTATGTGCCTGCAGTTGTTGCTGCAATCATCCACAGTTTGCAGCTGTGTGGGAGGGGGTCTTTTGTCTTTACATCTGGACCATGTTAGCAACTTCCTGTCACAGCATCAGCACTGCCCCCACCAGATGGACCTGGAGCTGGAAATCCACAGATAAATCTTAAGTGTAAGAACTCAGTGGCGAATGGTTGAAGGCGAACAGTATCTTCTGCTCAAAGAAACACCCAGCATGTAGCAGCAAAGGCTGTGACTATGTGCACAAACAACTGACACTGCTTTGTGACTAAAGCTGTCAAACAAAAAATATTACTAACTGAGGAATTTCACTTTGAATTGTACAGAATGATTGGATTCACATGTTAAATTTAAAAAATATTAAACAGTTTTAAAGGATGAGCAGTATAGTAGAGCATAACGGTATTTGGGGCAGAGTTCAAAAAAAGAGTTACACCCACAAAAGCTGGTTAATATTTAAAACTTCAAGGTTGCACGAGGCATGTGTAATCCCTATTTTGCTGCAGGGCAACACTGTTCAATGGTTAAATGAATTCTTTTGTAAGTGTTCTTGTCTGACCAGTTTGTCAGGAGATGTGAGGGGAAACATCTTAATTTTTCCACCTCAATTTTTCTTTGCACTCACATGGCTTCACGTTGGAGCACAAGATTATTTTATTTGTGCAGTTCAGTGAATAACTACAACAAAAATAAATATTCTCAAAGTTGACAGACACAGCTTTGACACAACCCCCAACATAGCTGACATGACGCTTTTAATCTGAAATACATATTTATTTAAGAGTTTTAACTCAAAAGCAGTCAAATTGGGCATTGGTAATGTGTCAGAACACAAATCTGAGCAATTAACAAGTTGCCTTGCCAGTGTAAGGGCAATGTAGCTGATGGCTGTGGTGATGAAGAGATGGGTCTGGCCTGAGAATGAGGAGCTCCTCCAGGCCCAACACTCACAGCTGTACCTCATTTGCCCTGCAAATCTAAACCCACTCCACAGGCTCCCGTGTCACCAGTTGTTCCTCTCTGGACATCACAAATTCTCAGTCCTGCCCACTTTAGCAAGTAGTCACATCCACATCTTGACATTTTAGTGTGTCACAGTTTGGTTAGAGGATGCATAAAGTTAGTCTGGAGTGAAATGTGACTTCCTGACCCAGACAGATCTGCAAGACCAGTGGAACTGGGGTTCAACACACGCCCCAGTCCCTCAGACAAGGTTCCAGAAGCCTCTGTCCATGGCTGCTGAGACCCCACACACCCTCCACCCAAACCAGCTTATTTTAAAGTCAAGCTGATATTTTAAAGGTGGTCAGACTCCCACCTGGAGCCCACTGTTAATTTCTCCACGCTTTCAGAAACTTTTTGTGTGTGTGTGTGAAAAGGATCAACATGGAATCATAACATTTAATCCGATGTTTTTTTGATCATTCTAATCAGGTTTACCTGATTCTAGTCGGATGTGATCCGGCCTCTCTCAGGGAGGTAAAACAACAGCGCTTCAGCTTAGAAGGCTGGTGTGAATTGAGCAGTGTGAGTCCGATCAGTTTACTGTTGACAGATCGCTAGAACCTAAAACCGAACCCGTGTTTCCAGCCTGCTCGCCCAGGCCGGGGCTCATGTGTTGCCCCCGCCCTCCTCCTCCTCCTCCTCCTCCCCCCCTTCCCTCCCCCTCCAACGGCCCGACGCTGGATGGAGACGGAGGGGATCGCCTGTGAGGCAGAGAGGGGAAACTTTCCTCTCCTTTGTTTTTTGTTTTTAAGAACTCACCCTTTAATACTGAAAAGAGGGGTTTTGGCGCCCGGGCTTTCCCAGTGAGGCTGGACCGGTTCGGTTCGGAGACGCAGTGAGTTCAAGTGAAAAGTCGAGTGACAGATTGGAGAATGGAAACTAGCTAAGCTCGCCTCCATCTGCGGTCTCGGCTAGCTCCGCTGGCGCTTCTCATAGATTTGCATGGGGCTGGGGCAGAAGAAAAAGCCATGTCGTCCTTGTTTGTTTAGTTCAGACTTCTAAAAGAGCCTTGGAGGGAAAGAGTAAGAAGAAAACCGGTTTTTTTCTTGGTTGCCGCTGACTTTTTTGTGTTGGTGTGCTTTGTTTCCCCCGTGTGAAGTTAACGTTCAACAGTCTGTTCAGACTCATGGTAAGTTTTATACATGTTCTTATTAAAACTAGTCTCTCTCTCTCTCTCTCTCTCTCTCTCTCTCTCTCTCTCTCTCTCTCTCTCTCTCTCTCTCTCTCTCTCTGTCTGTGTGTGTGTGTGTGTGTGTGTGTGTGTGTGTGTGTGTGTGTGTGTGTGTGTGTGTGTGTGTGTGTGTGCCCATCCTGTGAAAGATGATTTATTTTTAGTTTAAAACACACGTGTGTATTCATTTGCTGCAGCCCTGCATCTGTCCAGTGACTGTGCACATGGAAACATTCTTCCCCCCTTATTCATTTCATGCAGATCTGTGGATTGTGTTGCACACCAAAAAAAAAAAGAGGCCTGGCCTTGTGGTTCTGATCCAGGGTTGGGGTGATGGTTCCGTTGTGTCTACTGGGGGACAACACTTTAGTCAGACCCCCTCAGTGAGGCCCCCCTCCTCCCCATCTACATGACCTACTCTATCAGCCTGCACCAGATGGTTTTGCTCCCTTTTGAAAGTGCAGAGAGGAAGCCCTTCCCAGCTTTTGGGAAAGAAGAAGAAGAAGAGCAGGAAAGTTAGCCCGTAGTTGTTATTTTCCACGGTACCTCCTAATTAGCATCTGTCTTTGTCATCAGCCCGTACCGACGCCGGTGTTATTTACTTTTAATCTTTAAACAGAGAGAACTCATCTAAACATCGGGCTGAGCATCCCTGTAAGTAGGGCAGAGTTGTTATTGGAAGAGCAACGGAACAGCGTAAAGCAGGAATTCCCTTAATGTGACGGTAATAACAGTGTCTGACCGTGCTTTCTTTTTAAAACACACTTTGTCCTTCTTAAAACAACACCACCGCAGGCTAACATTTATTCTTTTAATTACTTAGGCTCCCTATCTCTACAGCAGGATAGATCCACAGTGTGTGTGCTATTATCTCATATTGTGGTGAAAGTTCTAGTTTTGTGTTCACTTGGGGCGGTTGTTCTACCACTGCGCCCCAGCTCATCCTTACAAATGCCCCGCACGTGGACAAAAAGAGCCGTCACGGGGTGTTCCTCAGGCGTGTCACGGAGAAGAAGATCTGAGGAGGGGCCAAGCGGCGTTCCGTATACAACGCTCGCCGCTGTTGATGTTCCCGCTGTTTGCCCCGCTAGCGATCTGAACGCTGCGGGATTTTATTTTAAAGACGTGGGAACGCGAGGAGACGTCTCGGCTGGAGGAGGATACGTGTTCGCTTAAAACAGGATCCGTTGGAACCGTTCCCCCAAATTCTACTTATAGAACTTTAAATATTGGCTGCAGCTAAAACATGAGCTGGAAGTATGAAGGACTCGCGGTATTTTAGCCTCATGAGCTGTAGGAGGTGCAATTATTGTGGGGAGGAATTTGACAGAAGGCTGAACGTCTGGTCTAAATGACAGAGCAGGAGTGGAAGTTCTGCAGGCGTATATATAGGCACCACACGGTGGTCTAAACCGCTGCTGCGGCCCGATTCCCTCTCTTTCCACTGCAGCAAACCAGTCTGTACATGGATGCAACCATCTCCTGTGTGATGAGGGGTTGCGTTCAGGTGTCCCTCCTCAACACTTGAACCGCTATCCAACGCTCATGTGGGCCTCAGATTCGGCTGACGGTGCTGAATGTTGCACCACAAACCCTAAAGGACCTCTGGAGCTGCCCTCGCAGAGCCCCGTGAGCGCCACTCCAGCTCTCTACAGCCAGGAGTTAAGTTGATAAATATTTTCTTTTCAGTTTCAGTGACCGGACACGCTTCTGGTGTCCCTGTGTGCGTGCATGTGACTGCTGTGGTGTTTTCTTCATGCCAGTCTAAGTAGCTCCGCAGGCTTAACTTGAAAGGACTCTATTGTTTTGGACTACAGCCGCACAGATTGAGCGATTATGAAGAGAAGGAGTTGGGTTCTGTGGAGCACAAGTGGTCAGAACTGGGGACTTTAATCAGACGTGATACAGTAGACGGTAGATGGCAGATGTGCGTTCCTACGCTTTCACAACAGTCGGTGCAGACAGCCTGAGGTTGGGGTCACCAGAGGTCAAGTAGCCTTTCAGTATTTCACCTTCCAGCCACGGTTCCAACTGTCCAAGCGAAGTGGTTTCAGTGTTGATCGACTGTTTTTGTTACTGTCCACGTGTCACAAGCGCACGCTGGAGGTTCTTGCTGAAACGTGATGTTCTACTTCCTCATCTGGTCCTCGGCTTCCTGCAGCTGGGTTGGAGTGGGAGTGTGTGTGGGGGGGGGGCAGGAAAGGCACTAGCGCCCCATATGATGTTACTCAGCGTGGAGCACAGGCTGTTGTGAAGATGGTCTCCATTTTTGGGTAAATCGTCTGAGGCTGCCTGTTGTCTGGTCAGGTCACCTGGTCGGGTGGGTCAGCTGAAGATGGCGTGATTTATGACTGCGGCCGTAAGAATGCGTCCACATTCTTAGCCGGGTCCGAGCGGGGTTGTCAGACGGCTGAAAGGCTTTCAGCTTCTCAGCTGGACCTGGCTGTCAAATGCTTCCAGTGCCATTGGTGGTGATCACACACACACACACACACACACACACACACACACACACACACACACACACACACACACCCCTTTATTAAACACACCCGAATGAGCTATGAGGGGAACTCATAGTTGGTCCCTCCTGTTCCTCAGCAGCTGACTCCGCATTGCTCACCCCCCCATCCACCCCCAGCAGAGTTTGTTGAGGGGCTGCACCCCAAGCTTCAGGCTCTTCCAGCTAATTTCCTGTGTAGTGTGTGTTCCCACCTGTTGTCTGTTAGATAACTACTGGGATAATCTGGGAAAGGCTCACTGGTTAATTTGGCAATGCTGGGAAAGACAAAGTTGGCATATTTCTAGCTTCCATCGTGGTTTCATTGCAGCTGAAACTGGCTTTGATGCACACATTTGCATTCACACAGCGTGTAGGTGCCATGTCCAGCTGATGTGTGACTGTCAACATCGCAATGATTTTGATTAGTTGCCTGGCAACTACAACATGTAAAATATCTAAAAATCAACTAGCTAGCAATATTTGTCCCCTCTAAGAGCAAATACTTGGCTCCTGCCATGAAGCAAACTTTGGGGCCCTACCCGTCTCCCTGGTGCTGTCGGCCATCTTTATGCAGACAACTCTCTCTTTTTTTTTCGTCCGCATGATTTCCTCCGAGTGCCACTAGAGGTCACAGCATGGGCCTCAGAGTCTTTGTTTTGTCTCATAATGGTCCTATTCTGCCGCAGCAGTAAGGATTTCCAAGCCTGCTAGACATTGGACACTATTGTGACTCGCAGACGGGTAACATGAGGCAAATGCAGCAAAGACGTGGGAGCGATTATAGACTTCAGTGAATGACTGTTTAGAGCAGTTAGCACTTGCGATGCTAATCTCACTGCTGAAACTCAAGTGATGTTTCACCAACTTCAATGAACAATAGCCAACCAAGTGATAGAACAAGGCACAAAGTACCCCTTGTTAGCATCCATTAGCGTTGATGCGTTATCCTCATGACTGTGTTACTAATTAAATTCAATCAAATCCAGTAAGCTAGCAACAACACACTTATTCAGGAGAGCCAGTTCAAACTAGTATCCCGTTATAGTCAATACCACTGAGGTGATGTCACAGTTTCATATATAGTCAGACATTTTCTGTATTTTTATCTTCAGAAAACAATAGCTCTTTCTTTTGGTCTCATGTGGCATAAAGTAAGATAATAAGTAGAGTTTTGCTGTACTCTGATCTGCTGCCTGTTGGTGGTCAAAGGGGGAAAAGGTACAAGTCAGCTGATGTAATCAGTTATTTTTTTTCAACAAAAATCGGGTAGACTTGTGAAAGTGAGGTGTCATGGAGCAGAGAGCAGGTAGAACGCTTTCAGAGAACGGAGGTGGTCACATCAGGGGGGTTTTGCACAGCCAAACAAGCCAGGTGACCTTACAGCCTCTTTATCTCAGAATAAAATGTGAGCAAACAGTTATGCAGCAGACCGCTCACTGGAAAAAAAAAAATCCTTATACTGAGTCAGCATTGAGAGATTAAAGGAGCAGATCAAAGTAATGAGACCAAAGAGAGAGAGGAAAAACAAAAAGCTGCAACAATAAGGTTCCTGTCTCTGACAAATCGGTTTCAACCTCTTATCCTGTTGGCGGCTCACACCGTTCTTAGCAAAGGGGAAACCAGCCCGTCACAAAAACAGCCCGGTCACACTCTACACCAGAACATCCCGAGAAACAAAGACAGTGAGTTATACAGTAAAAAATCGGCTTCTTTTTTCACTTTTATAATATTGTCAGTGTTTCCACATTTTCTGCTCTGTCCTTTTCGCTGTTTAATTCCGCTGATATCAGCAGAGCTTGTACAGTACAGTACAAGGTCCGCAGGTCATTTGAACGGTGCATCGACGTTGTAAACGAGGAGATAAAACCCTGCGCACGAGAAAACAGGCCCTGCAGCTGCTGCTGATGGAAAGCAGAAGGGAGACGCAGCGGCTGCAGAGAACTGCAAGTGACCGGAGAACAAAAACTTTCCAGCGCTCTCATTTTTTCCAGCTAAAGTCAGTCGCTGGCGCATGCTGATTACACATCCTTATGTCTGAGTAAAGAGGAGAACAATCGAGGCTGAGACGAGCTGAGGAAGGTTCCAGGTAGAGGAGAGGAGAGGAGAGGAGAGGAGAGGAGAGGAGAGGAGAGGAGAGGAGAGGAGAGGAGAGGAGAGG
>BJFM01002061.1:270395-307508 GCA_016586285.1 Arothron firmamentum | reverse complement strand
AGAGGAGAGGAGAGGAGGCAGGAAGGGAGCTATCTGGCTTGGCGGCGTATAGAAGCAGAACCGGCTGTTTCTGTTTGTCCAGAGAAGGAAAACGTGAATTAGCTGTAATCGGATCTCGGCGTTGGTGAGATCATACAGGAGGCCTGAGAGCAGCCTCCCGATCCACCCTGACGCTTTTCAGCTCCACTCTGGGCGGTGAGGAGAGATAAGAAAACACTGGTTTTTATTTCTTTCCAGAAATCTAACAAGCGTAACAACTAGACACAGTGAGTCCAAGCCTGACCAATGCTGCAGCGGTGGGAATTTGCCCACCTTAGCTGACCTCTGGAAGGCTTAAGGTGGTGCTTTGGGGGGGTAGCGAGTGTCAGACGGGGGGCTGGAGGTGTCGGTTGATTCAGTCGCATCCAGTCCCACCTGCGCTCTGATGACATCGTCTGCCCTCTTCCAGCCATCAGATCGGCTCAGATGGACTTGAGATAACACCGCCAGAGGTTCTCGCCTTGCTCTGAACGTCAGCTGCCCACCTTCACCCAGAATGGCGGATCCCACCGGGCTGAGCGCCGAAGGGGGCGGGGCAGGAATGGCCGAGGTGGACGCCTGCAGCCTGGAGATCGAGAGGAAGTACGACATCATCCCGGCCGTCATCTGCTCCATGTGCTGCCTGTTTGGAATCATCTACTGCTTCTTTGGTGAGGATCCCTGCAGGTTCTCACGCCTCCACGTCCACAACACCGATCCTCCAACATGACTTGTCAACATCCCAAACGACTGCGTTTGGGTTTGTTTTTTGTTTTTTTTGTCTCAGGTTACCGCTGTTTCAAGGCCGTCATGTTCCTGTCTGGTCTGATGTTCGGCTCCGTCATCATCTTCCTGCTGTGCCACAAGGAGCACGTGCTGGACACGCAGCTGAGCGTGGAGGCCAGCGCGGGCATCGGCCTGGGCATCGGCCTGCTGTGCGGCCTGGTCACCATGCTGGTGCGGAGCGTGGGCCTCTTCATGACCGGCCTGCTGCTGGGCCTCCTGCTGGCTCTGGCCGCCCTGCTGGTCACGCAGCAGTTCTACACCCCGACCACAGTCTGGGTCCCGCTGGGCACGCTCCTGGGAGCGGGCATGCTCTTTGCCGTGCTGACGCTGCAGTGGCAGAAGCTCTTCACCGTCCTCTCCACCGCCGTGTTCGGGGCGGCCATCATGACGGTGTGCGCAGACTACTTCGTGGAGATGCTGGTTTTGGCCACGCACGTGTACGAATGTTTGCGCCTCACGCCCGGACCGCCTCTCTGCTGGTACAGCTGGGTCATTCTGGGCATCTGGCCCACACTCTCCCTCATTGGAGTTCTGGTCCAGTGGAAACTGACCGACGGCACCTTCTCACACACCGAGGGTAATAAAGAATAGCCATAATGAGTCTGAATAACTCTGGAGTGAATCGCAGCTCACTCGTACAGCCGGCTCAGAACCGATTACCTCCTTTGCTCTCGTAGTTGTCATCAGTCGAAGACAGAAAAGAGTCCAGCTGATGCGGATTCGAGAGAAGGATGCCAAGAAGCGCCAGCAGGCAGGTGGGCAGGAAGGCACGTACCGCCGTAAACCCACCCCAGTGAAACGTTACGCTGGGGATCTACTGGCCCCGGTCAGTGTCACCCTGAAGGGCGTGCGCTGCACGTACTGACGCCTCCATCGCACATCTGTGTCCAGCCCATCGTCTGCGTGCGTGTCTGACCCGTGTCTTTCTGCCTTCCTTCCTTCCTCTCAGAGTTACCTGCAAAGTCTGCGCGACAGGCAGATGGGCACAGGCACTTCCCTTAGCAGCATGGGAACCAGCAACCACACCATGATCGACCTGGACTACGACAGCGGCTCCACGGCGCCCCTCACAGCCACCACCCCAGTCGTCCGGGTCTGACGTTCTCAGCCGCCTACGATGAGTGCAGCCCGTCTGGGTTTATTCCAGCCTTGAACTGAGTTGTTAAGAAAACAAATCATGCCGTCACTCCTCGACGTGAAACAAAAAAATGCTGCTTTTCGGAGGAGTGAGAATATAACCACTGCAACCACCCACTTAACACCAGTACTAACAAAGTAAGGTCCTCTATTTCCTCTCATCCTTTATTAAGTACATAGAATATGAGCCTCAAATAACAGTTTTATCTCTGTTACGTAGTGAACGTGACAGAGCAGTTTGACATTACATGTACTGTACTTAAAGGTAGTAAACGTATGAAGTGTTGTGTTTTTACCCATTTCTCTGTTTTTACACATCTGAATCTGGGACACTTGTCATCAGGACCTTTGTCTTCATGACAGGAAGGTAACATTAGTGAAAACATGATGTATGACTTCTTTTTTTTTTCATTCTGTGACTTTTTAATCACGTAGCCACGGGTGACTGATTCAGTCTGCTGCGTATGCTCGAGGACATGTTGTGTAATTTAATTTATGTAAGGAGTCATGGTAGCATCGGGAGGGGGAAACAAAAAAAAAAGAAAAAAACTTGCATGTTTTATTTTGTTAGTGTGTAGATTTTACATTTTTCAGTTTGTACGACGCACTTCTTATCGAAATCTGTACATACCTGTTCATAGGGAAAGATGAATAAATGTGTTTGATATAAATCCCTCCGTTTGCAGCTCGGGTCCAATTAAGTGTCACTCATTTGATTTATTGGTACATTATTTATGCCATGGGAGAAAGTCACGAGGCTTCTGTTGCCATGGCGCCTGCAAAGTTTATGTCATGTCGGCGTGTGTGTGTGTGCGCGTGTTTGCATGTGTGGCTGCTCGGAATCAGGACGCAGATTTGTCACAGTGACTCATGGGATAGGAGGAGGGAAGATGAGCTAAACTAAACGTCTGAACATGAAGTGCACGTTCCCGTCATCACATGACATCGCACAGAAGGAATCAAGACGTAAGCATCACCTTTAAATCCGATGGCAATGTTGCTGCTTTGGAGGCAACAGTGGATGAAAACGTTGCATCCGGCTGAAATCACACTTGAACTGTTCTACAGCTGAACGAGTTGATGCTTTTCTGGTGCTTTTTTTTTTTCCACGTCTGCTTCCAGATGCTGAGCCAGGAAAGATCAAAAAGGAAGAGCCGGGGCGGAGGCGCCACCGAAAGTGACCCGCAGAGGAAGCAGGAAGCCGAAGCAGGTCAAAGCACGCCGGGTTTGCTCGGCTGGTTCGGGAGGAAAGCTTGACGTGGAGCGCTGCACATTTCTTTGTTTTAAAACTGACTCTGTCCCAAACCGCAGAGAGATTCCAGCAGGCAAGCGTTTGAAATTTTGATGACAGTGACATGCTTTCCTCAGTGACGCGGAACCCTGCTGTAACCTTTCCTCCACGCTGTCCTCAGAGGAGCAAAGGCAAACAAACACGTGAAGTGATGGCTGCATTATCAGTGAGGGGGAGAGAAGGTCACATGGGGGGCTTCTGGCTTTGAAAGTGGTTTTTGTTGCCTCCAGCCCACTTGATAAAATGTAAAGCATTAACTTGTCACACGTATCACTAAGGGCAAGTTCACTGTTTTTGTGTTATGTTTAATTGTAGAAAATGCTGCAATATCATCTTAAATGGATCCAGGCATCAGGATTCATCACAGACCAGCGTGAATTATGAGATAAGAGACATTTTTGCAGTATTTAGAGGCCTACGTTTGTCACCGTATAAACAGATCATTTAAGCAGAGATGACTGAACAAAACGGGACACACTCCCGTTATCAGACTACATCTTACTCAAAGCAGTAAAACACATAATCCAGCACATGTGTTAGAGAGAAAGCGGACAGTCTCCTTTGACTTGGCCCTGAGATCACACTAACGCATAACTGCAGCCGCAATTACTGTGTCGAAGGACATTACCCCCACTGGCATCACCCTGCCGGGGAGGCCGGGGAGTCATTTCACTGAAATCTAATGAAGTGAATTCAATTACAGCTGATAATTCACCGCCATTGAGGTTTGCTCTGTTATCAGTGCTGCTGGATCCAGGGAGAACGCGGCTGCCCCCTGCCGGCCTACACTCAGCATCGCATCCAGCGCTGCTTCTTGCTCAGCGGGTAGCCTCTGTCCACCCTCAGCCCATTCACACGCCAGTAATCGTCCCCCTTGAAGAAGAAGATCTTGCCGTTGGTCCAGGTGAAGGCGGCGTCAACACTGGAGGGCAACCCGGTGAAGAGGGCAGACAGCGGTTTGGGGTAGTGGCTCAGATCTGTGTACATCAGTTCGTCCCACTGCCAGTAATCAGAACCCTATATGAGGAGGGAAAATTAGACCTTCACCCCCAAAATCACCTACAGCTAAACCTGGCAATGATATTACACACACCTTGATAAAGACCAACTTCTTATTTCTGTCCAGGTACAAGGCCGCGTCGATATTAGTTGGGATCCGTTTGACCTCCTTGGGGTATCCATAGTCCTTCATAAACATTGTATACCTCCACACTTTATTGCCTGAAGGAGTGAAGAACAGGTATCTCTGGTCTGTTACTGGAGCTTTAAAAAGCAAATAAGAGCCACAAATGCAGAGCCAAAGGAAAAAAAGCCTCTGTCGGCTTCCACTGACAGGCTGCAGCAGAAGCATAAGTACCACCGTCGCAGAATCTGGGGTTTCGCAAAAGAAATGCAGCAAAATGCAGCTATGGAGGTCAAAAGAAGCATCTGGGTCCAGATCAGGCACACGCTTATCCAGCGAGGGGACCGTACCTTTAAAAAAGTAGGTTTTGTTGGTTCTTCTGGAGTGCACCGCAGCGTTCAGGTTCCCAGGAAGTCCTGGCCACAGTCGGCTGATCTTTATGGGCGTGTTGTGTCCCATGTCTGTGATGGTCCAGACGTAATCACCGCTGAAGGCAAAGGTTTTGGTGCCTGGGTAAGCAAATAGAGAACTGTGAACAGGCCAGAACTTCTTCTGCCGTAAATCAAAAGCTCTGAGGTCAAAAAGGTCAAATCAGGATTTAGCGGGTCAAAGTGGGAGCATCTACCCAACATGATGGCGTCCAGGGTGGCGGTGCAGGGATCCAGGATGGCCTCAGTTTCCTGGCTGTTTTCAGTGGGAAACACACTGGCTGGTGTTGTGCTGTCTGAAGAGCTGGTGGCTCGTTTCCCTTTGAAGAAAACAGGTTTCAAAGTTTAGTTTCGCATTAGCGTGCACAAAAACACGGGAGTTTTTACATCCGTGAACCAAACGTGTCCCATTTAAATCATCAAAGTCAAACTAAATGCGAGGCCTTCGTGCACTCACCATACAAAGCCTGAATGCCACTGATGTCGTCCAGGTGCAGCTTGAAGTTGGCCTGGTAGCCGGTGTAGACCGCCGCCATCAGGGCGCTCCTGAACTGAGAGTGACCCAGGCCGAGAGCGTGGCCGATTTCATGGGCGGCCACAATACGCAGATTCGTGCCATAATATGAGCCTTCCGTCCAGAACTCATCATCGTCGAAATGGACGATCCCGGATTCTGGTGACTCGGCGTGGGCCAGTACGGAACCTGCAGGTGGACCCAACACAGAAGCAGCCAGTGGAGGGCTTTCAGAAGCGTCCTCTAACATTTTCAGTGTACAGCCACGGTTTAAAATGTTGATATGTTAAGATAAAGGCGAACCGCGGCCATCGAAGGGCACGCTGCAGAGTCCGTCCTTCTTATGAAAGGCCAGCTTGATGTCTGCTCTCCCATGGTGGATCTCTCTGAAGGTCAAATCAGCCACGTCGCTCCAGTACTTGAAGGCGGAGCGGATGGCGCTGCTGACCTCTGCCTTCCTCATGTCAGGACTGTAGTTGTAGATGCGGTAGGTCAGGCTCTTCTTTCCCCAACGACCTGCAGAAGAAGAACCGTTTTGGTTTTTGTTTTTTTTTAAGACACCATCCTGGACGTGAGACCTCCTCCTGAGGCGTCAGCAGCCGCCTCCTTTGGGGGCTCCACGCACCCAACACTCTGTATTTGTGGTGCTTCTGGTTGAAAGGGTCCTCCATGCCGCAGCGTGGCTGCCTCATCACCTGTAGAGTGGCCTCATCCAGCTCTCCGGTCGGTAGCAGATCATTCACCTTCTGAAAAACCCTGAGGAATCCGATGGGACAGCTTGGTCACACCCACGCTCCCGGTGCCAGTCAGACCTTCAGCCAAACATGTAATTACCGAGACTGTGTGTTTACCTGAGCGCCTCCATCACCTCCTCCAGGTACTGAGGGGCGTCTTGGTCGGCTGCATCTTTCAGGTAGCCATACTTGGTCAAATAGGCCTGCAAAGAAGACACAGAAGCTCTCACACACTGCAATCTTTTTATAAATCGACTGTTAAGTTTTATCCCACCTTGGCTTCGTTCAGCTCCGTCCACTGCACGACTGCCCCGATTGCTCCACCCAGGCCGAGCACCAGCACCAAAAGTCCTTTGTAGTCCATAACGGGGCTTCTCTGTCCCGCGTATCTGCTAATGGGAACCTGAGACGGGCTCGCCGCGGTCCCACAACAGACTGTTTGTTCCCTGAGTTCCGCGCTTCTTTTTAAGCCTCCCTGACGCATGACTCAGCCCTGTGGCTGCGATGAGCCATCCCAGAGGAATGAGGAGCACAAGAGCAGCCGGCTGACCCCAAACAAGACGGAACCTGGAGTTTCTGAGGTGTTTTGACGCTCCACAGGTCTGCAGAAGCGCAGCGACTGTTCATCGCAGCATTCTCACTCTTTGACCTTCAGGGGGGTTCATTTCACATCTGTAAACATGTGTCCGGGGCCCCAGGTGGACAAACACAAACGCTCTGAATGACAAATCTCATAACCTCTGGAGAAAATTCATTTAGGCTTCACTGGTTTTCTCGCTGTTCAGACTTTAGAAGCTGTTTTAAAAGCCCAGAAAGGACCAGAACACCAGGGCCGGCCTCAGGAGGGGAGCGCCCGGGAGGCGCCTGCGGGCCCTGCAGCTGCACGCTCGATCTACCTGGGACAACACACACACCGGTGCTGGGGGTTTGTCATGTGACCTACACGGGTGTAATTATGTTTAATTTAGAATTATTAGTCAGACGTGAAACTGGGTCAGCCTCCGGGCTCAGCTTTCTAGGGGTTTTGTTCTCACGTTAAAAGCTAAAAACAGATTTCAGAGCTGTGGTTTGATCCACAAATTTTAAAAAAAACCCGCAACTGACGTGTGATTTTGTTATTGCGACACTGAAGATTAATGAAAAATAGGGAAGAGAAAGAAGGAACAAGGGAGGAGTAGAAGGCGTCAGCGGGCTCTGGTGGATCCTGCTGAGGAGGCCTCACTCATCTCTGAGGGGTCAACATTTCTCTGTGATCCTGCTGCAGGTTCTGCCCGACGGTCCCACTGTGGACACACTCAGACCAGCCTCCAGGAGGCTTCTGGGTCCAGCGCCCCGCTGGGGACAGTGTTTACTGCTTTGGGACACAGATCTCAATGCAGATTGACTCATTTCTGACTCAGACAAGCAACATAATTTACCAAACCGCTTTTGTGCTGATCACCAATAATCCACCGGCTGGTAACGGTTTAGCGTGTGTGTTCTAGTCAGAGACATTTACCAAACATGATTTAATCACAACCTCTGATTGCGCAACTGCAGCTGCTTTATGATGCAGAGTAAGTTTTAATAAAAATTCACGCGATTAGCATCATTTCCGACTTGATATTTTTATCATTGGCAGGATCGTCACACCAGCGTTTGTCTGGAAATAATCCTCCGCGCTTCCTCTTCCCTCTGGGTCATCTTCCTGCCAGCTGCAGCATCACTCTACAGGATGCTGACTGAGTCGCCTCATATCCTGCTGACTCTAAAAGCAGCGAGAGGACACGGCCGTTGATCCCTGGAGTCTTGTAGCAGCATCAATAAACATCTGTGACTGGCTAAAATCACAAAACCCACTTTAAACTGCTGACACGTTTGCGGAGAGAATCCCAGTTCAGCGTGACTTAGAGCGGCGTCCCGACTGCTAAGACCTGGAACCGGGTTTGGCTTTCAAAAGAATGAAACAGGCCTTCGGTGTTAATTGTCAAGGTTTTCTTTGTCATCTCCTTCAAGTTAAATCAACCACGCTTCAGCACAAGAGCGCACACATGTGGATTAAAACAAATAGTGTTTTTAAAGTTCACTCGCGTCTCCAAAAGTGTCTTCAGAATTAATCAAAGTCGTACACGTAAGACAGAAGACATAAGAACTATTCTGGCTTGTTAGGTAAACACTGACAACCATCAACAGCACGTAAATGTCAGTACAGAATTAGCTAAGTCACAGGATCAAAACTGTCAAAGTGTCATGGTGAGAAGCTTCCAAAAAGGTTCGGTTTGGTCGTTACAACCTTTAGCATCATGTAGCTGCAGCACTGAAATAAATCTCAAAGGCAACATTCATAAATACTTCAAGGCTCTCTAACAAATGTGCTTTCTGTCCGTCATTCTCTAGAAACTGCGCTAAACCTCGGTGCACCGCTGAGTGACGTGCATGTCCCTTCTTTGTCTCAGCTGGGTTTTTTGGATTCTGTCTAGTCTTGGCTCTCGTCCTCTCTGACCTTCACCGTGACTCTGTGCCAGGCGCTGCTGAGGACCCCCCTCAGGTTCCAGATGGGAGCCACCGAGTCGGGCTGTATGTTGTAGCTGTTGTCGACGGCCTTGCAGACGATCTCCAGCTCCTGAGCCCCGGAGGGAAGAGGAGCGTGGACCTCCCACAGCTTCCACGCCCAGGCCCGTCCCGGCAGGGGTGGGGCTTCGTTCTCACCGTCCTTCAGCTGGGCCACTTGCCACGTCTTCCCTCCGTCCAGGGAGACGTCCACCCGGACCACCTCTCTGCCTCCGCCGCTCCAGGCGTAGCCCTTGACGGTGACCTCTTTGCTGCTCTGCTCCACCACGGCGCCGTCCGCCGGCGTGGTGATCGCAGACTGAACGGGCAGCTCCTGGATGGCTGGAGCGGACTTGAAGTCCACAGTGTCCCAGTCTGTCCCAGGGGAGAAGCCCTTGTAGTCGTTCTGCTGCCAGTGGCTGCCGCTCTCCTCCGCGCTCACTGTGATCTTCCCCAGCCATTTAACATTGCGTGCGCCCACGATTCCCGGCACCACAACACGGACCGGGTAGCCGTGGTCGGCGGGCAGATCCTCGCCATTCATTTCATAGGCCAGCAGGACGTCTCCTTCCTCGCTGACCGCCTTATTTATAGGAATGGAAGCTGCGTAGGTGGTCCCACTCACATCTTTGTCCAGTCCTTCAAACTGAACGTGGCGAGCCCACTTTGCAACATCTGGTCCGTAACCAGCAGCCAGCAGCACATCCCTGAGCTTGGCCCCGCCCCATGTGGCGTTACTGATCGCGGCGATGCCCCAGTTCAGCCCTTTCACCTGCTTGACCTTATTCATCTCAGAGCGGCGGTTTCCAGCGCACTGCAGTGTCGCGGTAACCGTGTGTTTGGGGAATTTAGTCTTCAGATCTTCTAGGGACAGCGTGAGCACTCCTCCGGCCAGGCCCTCGATGTGCAGCTGGTAGGAACCCGGGTCCACCTGGGGAACTGGCAGGTGGTTTCTTTTAAAAAAGATGGCAGACGGCGTGATGTAACTGTCGGAGAGGATCTCGGGAGGCGGCTCAGCGTTGAAGGGTTTCAGACTGTTGATGTGGAGGGCAGGGTGACGGACGGGGTCGGAGGAGTAGGGGTCAGATGTTTTAACAGACTGCTGCTTCTTCAGATCTTCAGCACTCAGCTCGCCAACCTTGTGTTGAAAACAAAGTCAAAGATTTGATGAGATGTAGCACTTTCAGCTGAGCCTTTGTGATCATCTCGAACTGCATAAACTCAACTAAGCACCAGCAGAAAACACACAGCAGGTGTGTTTTCAACGAAGTTTTCAGAATGACCACACGGGGGCGTGCTAGTGTTTCTCAAACACTGAATTGGCCGCAGTCTCAGTGCAGGAAGAAGGAAAAACCAAAATACAAAGTTACTGAGAATAATTTTACACATATCACGTATTTTACTTTTATTACTAAGCAGTTTAAAAAATTATAGAGTAAAAATTGTATGCATATATAGAAAAAACAAAGTCTTTTGAAGGGGTAATGTGGATTGTGCTGTGTCTGACTTTCTCTCCAATGATGGTTAATAATAAGTTTGGTTTCATTTTTGCAGGACTTCGCCCTGCTGGAACTGCACTCCCTAACTGGATCCAACTAGCCGAAACTATGTCTGGTCAGGTGTGCACAAAAATATGAGAGGCATGGCCGGGTCAAAGTCAAAGCAAAAACTGTAAAATAAGATGAATACAAGAAACAGAACGGATCACAGTTTATTGTTTGTTATCTCAGCCAACTATATTTTAGGGTTGGTGTTATCAACTTGAAATCAAATGTTCTCACAGATAGAAAAACTGTGCTCAAAAATATATGGTGAATGATGCTTTGTTTGCAGTGAAAACTCTTTACCCACCTTATACTCAGAGAGGATTTCTAGCACATGTTCCTGGTTGTGCACAGCATACAGCGACCAAAAGGGTTCGAGGGCCCCACCTGCCGCCAACAAGATCTTATCTCCACCAGGATGCATGGCCACGAACTCTGTGATGTCGTAGACGCCACCTTTGTAGGTGACCCAGACACCGTCCTCAAGAGTGCGGTGACTGGTGACCTCTTCCTGGGTGAAGATGGGAAGAGCTGGGCTTTCCTCTATGGTCCTCTGGGCCTGCTCGGCCTGCACAAGAGACGACAGAGGAGAGCTGGAATCAGAGAACCATGGTACGACCACAACCGGCGGGAAAGGTGGGAAACAAGGATTTTCTGGAAGACTGCATGTTTTAAAAAAAAAAAAAAAATCCCAGATTTCTGGTCTGAAAACAAACAGCTCTGGTTAAACAAAATCTCAGAAGCGTACACACACACACACACACACACACACACACACACACACAAACAGTGTTTGTGTCAACACAAGAGTTTCAACTTTCATAAGCAAACTTGTAATGTTTGAGCAACCGCTTGACTTTCAGCCGGAGCTGCAACAAAATACAGAGCTGATATTTCAAAATATATATATACATATGTAGTGCAAATATGCAGATGATGTTTCTGAGTTTTGGCCCTTTTATCACCTGCCAAAAGTGGTTTGGTTATACATATTTTTGCTCTTTGCTGGTCACACTTCCTGGAAAACTCTTCATCGTGTTTTAATGGTGTACAACAAAAGCTACTCAGTAACTGACAACTTGATTGTTATGTTATGTCCTAACCTGATGGTGATGGAGGCTGTAAGCTAGCACGGCCCCCGTGCCAGCCAGTAGTCCTGCCAGGGCATGTTTCCAGCTGGCAGGTAGGAACGACCTTTGGCCCTCACCACCGCTGCTGCCGCCGCTGCTGCTGCTGCTCCACAGACGAAACGAACACGATGCCAACGCGGGTGCCCCTCTGTGCCTGTCAACCAAAACAACACCACTGGCCTTATTAGCACGTCTAAGAACAGCTTGATGAAAATGATGGAAATCAGTCCTCCACAAAGGAAATCTTGCAAATTATTAACTGAACACATGTATGTTTCACAGCAAAAAGTCACAGGAGTATGTGAAACATGTGTGAAACAGAAGCACCGTACCGCTGAGTGTTGAAAGGGCAAACTCGAGTCAGCCTGTGGCAACATCTGAGGAGTAGCATGGCAGCAATATCCTGAAAGAAAAGCAAAACAGCATATATACTTGATCCAGTATTATACATGTTGTGAAGATTGCTGCAATATATTCCATCATAAGATACATAATATATAAGATCATATGGGCACTATGGTATCTGTAAGAAGATAAACGCCAAACATTAGATATAAGC
The DNA here is from genome assembly GCA_016586285.1 of Arothron firmamentum. Lineage (NCBI taxonomy): Eukaryota > Metazoa > Chordata > Actinopteri > Tetraodontiformes > Tetraodontidae > Arothron > Arothron firmamentum. The sequence goes on along the minus strand of BJFM01002061.1, from coordinate 295,715 downwards.
TCGGAAGACAACCCGACGGTACGAATTCAAATCCCCATCATGCCGACACTTGACTTGTCGTAATTGGGAGGTTAACGGAAACAGACGGTAGGTGGCGATAATGAGCCGCGCTGTTGAAATTCGCACTCCAAAAACCGATGAAGGTGCAAAAGAAGAAGAAGAAGAAGAAGAGGCAAATACGAAAACGCCTCTGCTGTCCGCTGCACAGCTGCTTGTTGTCAGAAAAAGGACGCGTAATAGTTGCTCCGAACTGCCGATGGAGCAAGCCTGCAGGGGTTTTACTGAAATCTGGTTGAGAAGGATGATCCACGGAGGAGGAGGGTGTCGATCAGAAGACCTTTTGGATATTTTGCGGCTATTTTATTCAAGGATATTATCCAATAAACGATGTCGGCTCATTGAATTAGGTCGTTGCAGTGCGATGAAAGACTTCAAGAAATAGTGGTCGTATTATCGTCAAGTGAATGTCATGAAAAAAGATTTAATCTAAATGTTTGCTACTTTAAAACATTTCAAATTCCTTGTTATTCATATTCTTAAACGTTAGCTTTCCGATTGCCAACATTTCTGCAAGCCCTCTTATCGTCCCCTGACTGGGTTCCTGCTGTTTTCTTAACACCTGTCAGCAAAAAGAGTGATGAAGACCATCAAATGAAACTGGGTCAGCTGAAGATGAACCTCGGGAAAAGACTGAAAGATTACAGAGGGAATGTAATGACTCAAGAAAGAAGTTAATTCTGGGTGATGTCATCAAACTTAGCAATTGGTGTTAAACTATGGTGATGCAAAAAGGCTCTGATGTCACACCTCTGCTGCCAACTCTTGTTGAATCATCCCTCTTCCAATATTTGATTTTTCTTTTTATGATGTAAATTCAAAACCTCTTTTATCAAACAGCCTTGAGACTTACAAGCAAACACAGACGGAGTCAAAATACAAACACACGGGTGATATGATCCAGTGTTCCAGTTTAGGACACTTGGCTAGAATAAACAAATGTGCTACTGTAATCAGTCAGTCAGGATCTATGTTAGAGTTTTTAACAATCCTCAGTTGTTTCTTTTACTTTATGATATGTGCTGCAGACACTACTGTTGTTGCTATGAATGAGCATGTTAAGCCCTTTTTTTATCAGTTTGTGTTTGACTGTGGCAGCTATACAGGGAATATCATTTCAAATCCATTCATGCCGCTTGGAGGCGCCAAAAACATCTTTTGGCGTCAAATTCCCACACCAGCACTCCAGTCACATCTCCAAACGTTCTCTGTTTAAAGTTTTACTCGTGATTCCTCCAGCCAGCACATGTTTCTGTTGACAGAGTCAACATGCTGAGCTGACCAACCAGAACTCAAATTTCAAAAAGAACCAACCAGTTTAGGGGAGGTGGTTGCAAAGGGCTGTACAGTCTTCAGTGGACATGAATCACAAAATCTTTGAAAATGAAGCGTGGTAAACATGTTTATGGTGGTGTAAAAACGGTCATATAAAACATTTCCTGTCACAAGCTGTCTTATCACCTGTGACAGATATCATTAGGTCCACCCTGGGTTATCTTTAACTAGCTTTCACTGATAGGCTGAAGAGTTAATTAAACTCTGAGTTCAGAGAATGATAACCTCCAACACTGTTTATGATCCCACTGCATGACAGAAAACTACTGTTCTTTGGGGAAGGAGAAGATAATGCAATATCTGAGTACACGTCCATCCTCACCTGAAACCAATTTTCTAAAAAAAGGGGGGGTTTATGCCAACTATGTTTCTCGACATGAAAATACTCATACAAGTAAATCACCTTCATATATGCCCATTGCAACTACTGCATCTTGAACAATCATTTACACAGTCATTTCAGCAGTGGCAGCGACAACAGCAATTTCCCTGCAAATTACAGCATTTCTGTTTCAGACTTTCCACCAGATCGTAAAACTATGTGAACTATGATATTTTCTTGTGGCGCACAGGTAAGACACGACTTTAAATCAGACAACTTTAGGGAAGAGGCTACATCATCAAATGTCATTGCTTTTGTAGTAGATTAAATGCTGTAAATTTCAACGCCCCTTCACAACTATATGTTGGTAACATATGCGATCAGTTAGCCACCAGCCCAAGTGTCATCTTACACACGCAGAATTTACACAACTTTTTAATCTATTTGCATTGTCTCATCTGAAAAATACTGCAAATTTAATCACATTCAGCGAATCTAATGATCTGAATAAAGTTAAACTAAAATGAAGGGTGCCGTGATGCTGTGCCAAATTATGCAACTAGCTACTCTGACGGTTTTAGCATCATCTAAATGGCTAACAGTCGTGCTAGCCACTAAACCAGTCGGACAGACTTCGCCTAAACATCCATATATGTTTAAGACTAAAAAGATGTCATGAAAATATCTTTTGTTTTCCAATAAAGCAAAATATTTTTTTTTAAAAACCTCACTTTTCTTGCGTCAGTCGCTTGGGCTCCGATGCGCCACACTGTCGGGCTACAACCTAAAGATACGACGGTGAAACTCTGACCCTGAACGCAGCATGTGCAAACAGAGGCGCGTTCTATGGAACCGCAAGTTAACGCAGCTCCTGTTCAAGAGCGGGTCACGCAAAATTGAGCCTTCAAAAAGGCTCATTCCTCTCCGCTACCCTAAATCAATTTTCCTGCAAATTTCGTTTAGGTCCGTAAGGATTAAGTGAGAGTGCTGCCGCTAGGAGCAATTTAAAAACCTTCGTATTATCATTGAATTCTCTGGGAACACGCACTAAAAGAACACTTGTTTACCTTTCAGCAACCTTGTGAGGTCTGCGCTGCAGTGAGGGCCAAGTGAGTTTTTACTGTAAATGTTTTGAGAACAGAAATCCTATAGATCCAGTGTTTGATTTAGAGTTTCTTTTTTGCCCTCACACACAGCCTCGTCTATGTAATCTTCACAGAACAGCAGAAACGGCTTTACGTAATACACACCTTTTTAATGGAGTAGTAGTAATCTTGCTGGTTTACATGCCTTGTCAGCGGGGAAGAAGCCTTTGTATGATTATTTTATTGTTTGACTTGTCTCAGACTGGTGCAAGGATTAAGAGCACCTCCTAAAACGAGGCGCGCTTTTAATTAAATATCTTTGACTCTTTTTCATCAGTTTGCTTTAACATCTCACACAGAAAAATTACAGTTTAGCATTAAGTGTAAAAAGTGGCTGAATGTTTTGTGTTTTACCTGTTTGAACTTGTTCCGACGTCTGGGGAAAGCAGAAAGTCGGTGGCAACACGACCTGGGCCTGTGCGCTCCCAAAGCCAGTCTGTCGACAATCTTTGAATTCCCGACAGTAAAATGTGTTTTTTTTTTAATACAGTTTTTATTTGACACTGGCTATCGAGGTTGTCCCGTGTCGTTAACTGTAGGTCAGCTTTAGATTAGAAGCTTTAAAAGTTTTTCTGGAGCAGAACATCCCGCTATATAAAGAAACAGAAGGTAAAATCTGCTGCTCTTGAGCACAACCTGGTGGGCACAGCTAACATTGCAACGTTAAGTGGCAATTCCATTTTTTGTTTTCCTGCAAAGTACTACATTTAGCACGTTTATTTACTTTGTTAGCCTGAATCCTACAATTAATTACTGATGAATGTGCCAACTGCAATGATTGATCAGTCGTTTGATCTGTAAAACCTTTTGGAACCTAAAATAGTGACAGGGTCCCTCTCAGATGGAGGATTGTATCGGACAGAAGACTAAGGTCTGAAACGTGTACACCTTTAATACATGTTTAAAAGCTTTAGTACACAACTTTAATACAATATTATGAAAATTTGAAAACCAAAGCTCTACCATGACAGCATCTACAAAACATCAGACCTTTTTCACTATTCTCTTCTGGGTTTTGTGTGTCACCAGTTTCATATTTCACACTAACGTGGCAGTCTGATTATCGGGTGTAGCTGGACTGGATCCAGTCTGTCCTGTGTGTTCACATGAGCTGGATTTACTACTGCATCATCTTTGCTGCCTCCGCCTTTATTAAGGAGATGAGTTCCAGGTTTATCAGAAACACAAATCTGAGGCCTGCGATCTGTGGAGACAAACACAGTGGGTTAATGTGGTCAATTCCGACCTGAATTTAGAGGAAAAACCTTCCTGCATGTACCTCCACCACTGAGTTGTTGTTAAGTTTCCACTTGTTGCCTGTAAGAACCGGCCTGCCGTCGATGTAGATGGGTCGCCGTCCCTCGTTGGCAATGAGGAAGTCTCCGTTATTTTTCAGTTTAATAATTCCTGTAGACGGAAAGGAACACAAAGGTTAGTTACAGCAATCACCAGCCGCTAACGGGCATAATAAAGGATCTAACATACAGCGATAAGGGCAACATGAAGCATCAGTTACACAACAGCGCATTACCGTACCTTGTTTTCTAGATATTTTCCACGCCGGTCCCTCCAGCGAAAGATCTATATCTATTGGTTTGTCCTTGGTTGCCCTGCCCAGTGTAATCTGTGTTACCATCAATGAGAACGTTAATTAGCAGCCCGATGCCAGCTCAACGGGGCTTCTCTACTTGAACGTACCTCTCGTGACCTCATGAGGTAGCGTACCATCCGTCCTCTCAACGCTGCCAGCGTCTGGTTGTCAAAGTCGGGCATGCTCATCCCTGGTAACCCAACACACTCATCAATAGATGCAAACAAACACAAGCTTTTGCTGACTGAGGGAACGTTTACAGACCTGTGATGTTGTCAACTAGGACCTGCCAACGAGGCAGCTCCTGCTCCAGCTGCCTGATCTCCCTCTTCTGGTGACGATCGGAAATCATCAATTCTGAAGTCAAAAACGAAGATGAGGGGGAGGAATTTATCTCCATCCGAAATTTCAAGTCAGACAGTAAAGTCCTTCATAACAAATTCTTACCATGTTCCAGCACCTCATCCCGACCGTCTCTGTATTACAAGACAAAAGAAAAATAGTCAGTGAAGACCTGTGGTCAGCGACAAACATGTAGCTTGAGATGGATAGTGAAAGGCTGCCTTACTTTAACTTTACATCATCGACCATCTGCTCCGCATCAGAGAAGTTCAGCACCTGATCACCTTTCGGGAGTGGCTGAACTGCAAAACCAAACCAGCGCCAAGAATCATCACTTCATTCACATGATTGCAGAAAGATTCCTCATAAACTTTAACCCCCCCCCCATATTAGTTTAAACCTATTTAAACAACAATCAGCTCTGAGCGCCATGCAAATTACTGACTGACTCTTTAGACATGTTTGCTTTGCGAGTGCAGACGTATTGTTGTACCCGTTTGGTCTTCCAGTAGGTAGTACTGTTTTAGTAGCTGCCAATGAACCAGGAGGCTCTTGGGGGTTCGGGCTGAGTGAAAGACGTGAGGGTGTTTACTCAGAAGCTCCTGGAATGTTTCCAGTTTGGACTGACTCGTCTATTCAGGTGGGAAGACAGTCAATGTTAATTTTTAAAAAAATCAGTTAGCATGCACCACGTCAACTCACCACAACAGCAAAATATAAAGATTTACTTACCGAGCTGATCTTGGCCAGCAGCGCCTCCTCGGCCTGACTGAAGAGTGCTTTGCTTTGGATTGCTGCGATGGCTTCTGGGTGCAGCTGACGCATGGCCTGCCATGCCAGCCTTACAAGACAAATGACAATATAGCTTTTACTCCCATTATTTAAAAGTGCAAGGTTAATGTAAAACTGCTATGGGAAAGGCGCTCTTACTTGGAGATGACAGGGTCATAGAGAAGGGCGTACCATCTCTCCTTAATCTCCCGTAGTGTGAAGCGACAGCTGAACTTGACTCCCAGATGAACAGAAGTGAGGTCTGAGGTCTACAGAGAAATGGCAGCTTGTTATGTTGCACTGCTTTATCAACAGTAGCAGTTGGCATAACCTAAAGAACTAACCTGTAAAACTGCATTTATGAGCAAAAGGTCATCAGTGGGTTTCCACCGGCCCAAGTCTTTTGTTATGTGTAGAGGCTGTTTGCTTTTTTTCACTCTTTTAGTGATGGGTGCAGGGTTTACTACCATGGTGAGAGGTGGCGTGAGAGTACCTCCTGATTTTGTCACCTGTGTTACGTGAACACACAAAATATCCATTAAAACAATGGAATCTTCTGATTCGGGTCGTCTGAGTCATCTTCACGCCGTTCAGTCTTGTGTACCTTCTTCTTCTCGGTAGATGCAGGGTCGCTCCCTGAACAGCGAACTGGCTCTATAACAGGCGGGCCTTTGACTCGACTGGAGGACTTGACGAGGCTGCTCTCCACCAGCTCATCATCAAACTTTTTCCTCTTTATCGACCTAATGCAAGGAAAAATTATGTTTTTGTACCCAAAATGTTTCCTCACAAAAAGGGGAAAAAAAAAAAAAAAAATCAAGGTTGAATTTAAACCTGGAAGAGCTTCTACGCTTGGGAACACCACTTCCAAAAGCTTGGGCTGCTGTCCTCTTTACATCTTTTACGCCGAGTGACTCTTCATCCTCAGATCGACTCTGGGCACCAGCAACCCCCATCGGTGATCCAACCACAGGGTCACCAGCCTGCATCTGTCCAGACGCAAGCAATCAATCCACGGTACATTATGACTCAGTGGTTTAAATTAGACTTTTTGTGGATTATTTTACAAGCCTTTGGAGCAGCGATGACCACGAAAGAATAAAAACACTATTCTTTCTTTTCCTGCAAAATGTGTTCGTGGTTTTCGACATACAACTCAATTTATTATTTGTGAGATATTAGGAAGCATAATCTTGTTTTGACTCGGGTTTTAAATAAATGGGAAATTTAAAACTAAAAACAAACACAGACTAGCGTAATCATGCCTTTGTTTACATGGGATGTTAGCTGTGCATCACATCCTGTTGTAGTCCATAAGTAAGGTTTGCTACAAGATACACAGCTCTATGTTCACTACAGTCATTTGAACTCCACTGCACACAAATGTGTCAAATTATCCACCCTAAGTTGGCTAAAACAACGTGGGTTTTACAATATGAGAATATTTTAGCTAGCACAGTGTTAGCATGCAAGCCAATCAACTAGCCGTGCTGCATGACTCACCTTTTCTTGATATCTGCCTTCTTCGGTTTACAAATTCCGTGGTCTGGAGTTGCAATGGTCTATTAATGGCCTTTATAAACATGTATTTGCTTTCTACATGTCAAACTACCTATAATAAATGTTTGTTATCGCCCTCTTTACACATGTTAGCATTCGCTGCTCCGTCGGCCTTAATCCTTCTGCAAGGCTTTATTGTGTTTGACAAACAGCTTTGCGCCGCATTACCGCCACCTTGTGGATGTTTTGTGAAATGCCAAATAATACTGTACCCACATAAACGCAAATTCCATTGCTTATTCCGTATAACATTCACAGACCCTATTGTCAAGTCATTTATGTAATGCATCAGTTTATTCCCACTTACCAATCATCCAAATATTCCTATGACTTCATAAAAGGATGAACACACAAATGTGATAGATGGTGTTTCTTCAATAGCATACTGTATTATAGTATCTCTATTAATACACAAACCTAAAACACAGAAATCAATTATCTGTATATATCAACAATATATAGGCTAAATTATGATTTGGTGAAATGGCGTGTTTTCATTTTCATTTTTGATTATCCATACTTTCTCTGTTGTTGTCCTGGGACCACAGATGAGAAGTAAATAAATAGCTATACCTGTTAAAATGTGTTTTCTGTCATTTTGTCATCCAGATTATCAACAGTCATCTGCTGCATCACAGCCACGTGCAGCCCACATGGCCGCATCTCACAGGAACTTCAGCACTCTGGGGGCTTATTACAAATGACTGGTTGCATGTGTCATGGGTGCTACATTCTGTTCCTTCACGTCATTTGGTGCAGCTGATGTTGTTAAATCACGAAGGGAATGCCAAATTATGACATACAAAGTGCACTATTCTTTTCTGAATGAGAGAACGGTGCAATTAGCAACAGTGAAATCACCAATATAAATTGCATTCTTGACAAGGGCAGACATCAAAGCTGCAATATTTTAATGAAATTTACACTCACGGTTTGTCCAAATGTTTTAAATTAGAATAAATACAAAATCAGACACTCTCCATATTTACAATAGATGATAACACATCAAGTTTAGAGGAAAAATGCATTATAGCGCACAACATAAAATACAGAAAATTATACAAAATGCACGCACTTTAAAGACTTTAAACAACACAAACATGTTTCTACACATCATTTTAACATGTGACCATCTTTAAATCATCTTGGCCATATTTCAGTGGAAGCTGAGATATTAGAAACACATCTATGAGTCAGTCTGAGATGTTCTGGATACTCTCAGATGGTCATGCATTTCAGATTTCGAGACATGTAATGTGCCTCGTGTACTACAGAAACCTTCTTAGAAACAGTCTCACTGTATGTGTGTGTGTGTGTGTGTGTGTGTGTGTGTGTGTGTGTGTGTGTGTGTGTGCACGATCAGGAGCCCGCTAATGCTGCTGTATTTAGAGTGTCTATAATCGGATTGATCCAATCCAGACTCCATATTCAGTTTCCGGATATCCACAGAGCCCTGCCTCCATCTCGTCTTTTGTGCAAATGAGTGCTTGATGTTCTTCCACAGAGGACCTTCGTTTCGCTGGTCCTTCTGCACGCCTCAGCGTCTCCACGCCGTCAGGCAGCCGAGGGGGGTTTTGGTTTCCGCTGGAGTCGAAAGTTGAGCGTCTGTTGCAGTGAATCCCCTGTCCACTCCTGCTTCCTGCGATGGCTCCACCCGCTAGCGTGCTCTACCGCAGAGAGGCTCGTGCTGCAGTTCGTATCAGAGGAGATTAGAGCGGGTCATCGTTCAGTGAACTGCAGGTTAATGACATTTTCGGGGACCAGCAGTGTCCGTGTCATGGGCTTCACGGAAATCCCTTCTGGGTCCGGCTTGATGTCGAACTCCATGAGGATCTAACAAGAACAGAAACGCAGCAGAGAACAGGATGACTTAAATGCAACACATCAGGTTCACTTCAAATCAACAAATGAAGCCAGTAGGATACATGTTCTAATATAAATGTAACAAACCGTTTTGGAACTTTTTTCCTTTTTAATTAGTGGTAAAATGTTAATTTTAGCCATTCTAATTGAATTTAGTTACAGTATTCCCTCAGCTAAGCTAACATGCTCTTCATGAAGACTACAAATGCATTAGTTTGTACTTTCTGCCATTTTATTTTGTTCAGTAATGTTAATATTCAAACCCTAACGCTACCAAACAGTTCACTTGCATCCCAAACTCACCCTGGCAACGGCGAGGTAGAGCTCCAGCTCAGCTATACGCCGACCTATGCAGCTGCGCTTCCCCACCCCAAAGGGCACGGAGGCGTACGGATGGTGGCTCTGCTCCTTGTTCAACCAGCGCTGGGGCTGGAATTTGTCCGGGTGGGGAAACACAGCCGGATCCCGCGATGTTGCAAAGTGGCAGAGGGTGATCAGCGTCTGCATGGAGACAGAGCGGGACATATTCAGCATCTGCACTCAGGGCAGCGCAGCGTACCAACGCACGCTTTCCTCGACACACTCACGTTTTTCGGGATGAGGTAGCCTCCGACTTGAATGTCTCTCTCGGTAATCACTCTGGCGTTGGCGGGAATAACCGGGTACAATCTGAAACACAGGCGATCCCCCTTTTAAAAAAAGGAATACGAAAGAAAAAGTAGGTGTCTTCAGGCGCGATGGGAAACCTTTTGGTTCCTACCTGAGTACTTCTTTGATTGTGGCCTTCAGCAGAGGCATCTGGGCCACATCTGCTGCCGCCGGCACCCTGCGTTCCCCCAGCACGCTCAGCACCTCCTCCCGCAGCGAGGCCTGCACCGCCTGGTGGCGGGACAGCTCGTACAACGACCAGGACAAAGTGCTGGAGATCTAAAAAAGAGAGGGGTGGACGGCAGGTGAGCTACTCTGCTGGGAAAGCTGGTGAAGGACAAGCTGGGGACGAGGACGGTCCTACCGTGTCCACTCCCGCCAGGAGCAGCTCGGTCACGTTGCTGTAGACGGTCTTCATGGGCAGGTTGGTCCGTGACAGGAAATAGGTGAGATACCGCCCCTCCACCTTCTCTCCGCGGGCGACCTTCTCCGCCTCGGCTGCCAAACGCTGGTCGATGTGGCCCTTCGCTGCGGGCACAGAACGTCGTCACGCTGGAACTTTCATGTCAGTGTTTACCGATGTAAAATGTCTCCCTAATTCCAAAAGGGGCTCCGTCGCGACATACCGAAGTCAAACATGTAGTCCCAGCACTGGCAGAAGATGTTCCAGGGTTTAGGGAACAGCTGGTGCATCCAGCTCGGCATGGCCATGGTGAGGAGCGTCATCACGAACATGGTGTTGATGCACCCGATGAAACGCTCCGTCTCCTCGGGGACGATCGCGTCCAGGCAGCCGATTCTGGACTCGAACAACACTGAGGAAACGCCTGCGAGCAAACAGCGGAAGAGCAAAGCAACATTTTTATAAGGTGTCGTTTACTCCGTAGGTCACGATGCAGCCATGACAGCAGACTGTGGCACAGGCCAATGAATGAATGGATGAAATGTCTTCCCCTGCGAAAACAAACAACGTGCGTGAAACTCAGAGTGTGAAGCTCCTCCTCACCCTCCAGGCCGAAGCGATAGAACTCGCTGGCGATGTCGGTGACGAGGCCCTGAGAGCTTCTGCGAAGGCGGAGCTTGGTGATGAGGTCATCGACCACGCTGTTGAGGGTTTGGTCATAGGCTTCCACGGCCTTCGGTCGCAGCATGTGCTTCCCCAGGAGGCTCCTGATGGACTGCCACTCCTCCCCCTCGCTGGAAACAAGACAGGAAATTATTAAAGGCAATTAGGACGTCACCAGTCACACATCTGAGGGGTAAAATGGTTACTGATTTTGTGGGTATTGTTTAATTTGATATTTACTTGATGAGACGATGGGCAAAGTAATGACATTAAAGTACATTTGGTGCCAAATGTAAACGGTTCAACTGACAACAATTTGATTTTAGACCCCAAGGTATACTTTAGTATTTCTCGTATTAGAATAAAAAGTTTAACATTTCACTTGAAATTCAGTAACTTGTAGTAAGAATTATGGTTAGCCTGAACAAGACGGGAAAACTCACGATGTCAACAGTCCATAGTGATGTCCCCTGAGTCTTCTGTAGTCCTTCCAGGAGGAGAGGTCAGAGCGCATGGGGTGCTGACCCTCCTGCCTCAGGACCTGCTCGATCAACGCCGGATCGGCCACGTGTACCGTCAGGATTGGACCAAAGCTCGCCTTCCACATGGGCCCGTACCGCCTCACTCCTTCCAGCTGGGACACGGGAGACAGACAGAGACCTGGACCAGTTAACACCACATTGGGTTGCCTGACCCACGAGCCCAGTGGGCAGGAAAGACACGTCATATTGAAGTGAATGGTTGAATCAGCCTAATCTTCTTTTTTTTTTTAACCCACTGAAATAATACGATCTTGCTTTGTGAAACTTTGCAACTTCTAAAGCTGTGATGGAGAAGCCAGTCATGGTGCTTATGCCGCATTCAGATGAGATGCTGAAATAAACTGTCAGATCTGGTAAATACAACTGATAAAAGTTCTAAACTTCAACTGGAATCAGCCAGAAGTGCATTCACTTCTTTTTCTTCAGCCATCCTTTTTTTTTTTTTTTACCTAAACTGAGGCAATCTATGGTATTTCATACATAGTATTTTTGCAGTGTGCAGCGTTTTGGTGCGTCCTCATACCTGTAACTCATGCAGCCGTGACAGCCCCCGTTTAGCGAACAGGTCCCAGGCGAAGCTGGCGACCGACGGCCCGGGCATGTCGCCCAAAGCCTTCACAGCCGCGACGCCCTGCGGCCGGGCTGACACGCATTCGGCCCACCTCTCCATCCACTTAACCAGGGGGGAGGCACTCCGGCAGGACACTCTGAGAGCTTGCTGCAGCATCCTTCTCACAAAGCTCATGAAGCGGTGGCCGAACGCAGATCTCCGGCAGCTCGGGGCTCATTTTCAGTTCCCGGACCGGAGCCTCTCTTTATAAGGGGCGTCGTGCTCCTCGAACCCGCGCAGATAAAGCTATAAATTTTCTTATTTTGGGCCAATCGTGGATGTAAATGCAGCCGAGGCTCCGCCCCGGCTTGATGGGACACCGAAGACGCGAGGAGAGGAAGGTGTGTCCAATCAGGAGACAGGACTCAGACCATCCCAGACACAGCACACGTGCAGCTGTGACCCCACCCCCACGTGTCTCAACATCTTTAAAGGTCAGTGTTACAGATCAGTGCACAGACAACTGATTCCTTGTCTAAAAATAATCAAATAAAATAACTAAAACACAAGCTTATAAAAGTTCTTCTGTATTTTTACCCCCCTGTTATTTCATAGATTAGATGCAAAAATGGAAGGAAGTGGCCTCTGTCAGACCTGCAGGGCTTTGTTGACACAGATATGGCCCCTGCGTTTTTGCTGACTTGGTGGGGAGAAAATTCTGACCTGATTCCATATGAAGTGGAATTTGACCAAAGCAGCATGTGTGAGGTAACCCCCCCCCCCCCCCACCCCCACCACCACCACCACCACCACCACATACACACACACTCACACACACATGCCAGGTTGTACCCAGAATCTCTGTGCCATTATTTGATTTGCTTCAAATGATCACCCTGTTTCACAGAATTCTCAATCTTTGCCCACACTGCTGACGCAGAGGCCGGTCTGGCCCTGAATTATGGCCCGACAGAGCTTATTGTGCATGATAGCGTTTAATAGATTATGAAAGTGTTTTACCTTTGATCAGCTGTCTTTGGAAATGAGAAATGACTCTGAGCCTTAGGCAAGGACGTGTAAAAGTAAGTATCATATCAGTGTTATTCAGCTGCAAAAATAAGTTCTCCACATAAAGTTTGCAGACAGAGGTAAAGTTCAGGGACACAAGCAGTCTTTTACGAGCCGGTTTACTTTGAAGTTTACCATTAGCCCAGTCTACGTGCAGCTCCCACATCATTATTTGACACACGTTGTGTTTTACAGTGTCTGGAGCTTTTAGCAATCTGGTTTGTGAGCAACATTTCTTTTTTTGATGATATAATGCAGGGATTGGCAATCCACTCCTTGGGGGTCGCCTGCTGGCCGGGCTTTGTGACCTACCAGGTAGAAAACACTTTCACTATCAAGCAGGACCTCAGGCAAAGTGTTGTCTACCTGTAGGACTATAAACTGGCTTGAATCGGGTCGTGGAGGACCTGTGATACAATAGCTTTGTAAAGGTCATGAAAAGCACCAATCCTGCTATCTGAGCTATGATTAAAATCACAATAATGAGCTGTGATGGTTAATCGATCTCGTCTGGTATATTTAACTCTAATAAATTAATATAATGGGGGTGAAAAAAAATGCAGTGGCAGCATTGGAAATTGCTGTTGATCTATCTCAGTTTTGCACAAAATTGGAAAAAGAGCAACGCAATAAGACAAATAACAGTGACATAACAAAGTCAAAGGATATTGCAGCATAACCTAAAAACTGTTTGAACAAAAAGCCTCTCTTGTATTGAATGAAGGCTCCAGGGGGAAAGGGGAATATCACTGCTTTCAAACGCCGCATATCTGATCCGAAGCACTTGCATGAACATGTGAGTCCGACTTTTTGATGTTGACTTTCAAAGATGCAACTTGGTGCAAAGAACAAAATGCCAAAACAGAAAAGATCTTTATGAAAATCTTTAAGGTCAGGAAGATAAAGATGCTGACCTATGAAATGTACGTGCACACGTGCAAATACACATGTACACATAATCAAGTGTCAAACAGCCCCCAGTTCTATTATTGGTAATATTGATTCTTTTTTATATCAGCGTTTTCTACACTAGCTTTGAAAACAACTTAATATTATCATTTATTAATTTTCTACTCTGGTATATTCCTTTCTTTGACCCTATTTTTATATTTCCAATCTGTAGGGATGCTTCTTTACAGTTTCTTCCCATAGCCGGGCAATCATTTTGGACCACACACAGAGGAAGAACTTAAACTTGCCACAAAAACCCAGCCATTTGTAATTAATCTTCCTTCACCTCAGTAACAGGGGATTAACATTGATTAGGGAAAGGGTAAGAAATCCTGCAAAAGAATGCCCTCTTTGTGCCACTGGGTGTGTGTGAGCTGATGTGTTCCAGTTGTAGATGGAGCTCAGCAGGGATAGGCTGAGAGGTACCAGGTATTTGCCTTCACTGTACTGGCACAGTGCCCACACTGGGGGGCTGAAACGGGCCCAGCCAAGCGTTTAAAGTTCATGGCTGCCCGTCTGAGTGGTATCACAAGGATCCAATGTTAGATTTTGTAGGCAACTGGACATAGAAACTATGACCTAGATGAATGAGAACCTTCACAGATATCACAAGGATGTGTGTCTCCGAGGTGGAGTGGTGCTTCTGTCAACAGGACACCGAGGCTCAGAGTCCTCCCATGTGCTTGTGTGAGATTTGATTGAATATTTGCTCTCTAACCCTTCCGAAAGGGAAAAAAAACACCCGCTAATCAGAAAGGCTGACAAGACATGGAGGCGAGGGGAGCTCCATGTTTTAATGCTGTTTGATTGGCTGTCTGCCCACCTCCTCCACAGCTCTGTCAGAACTGGAGGCCCCTGCCCACCAAGCTCCCTGCCATCCCATCCGTGTGCGTTCACACCATGCTCTTCTCTGTGATCAGTGTCTAGACGTGTCTGGTGACAGGTCCAAACTCTCTTTGTTCAAGCTGACGGACCCAGCGGAGCAGGCGGGACGTTGTGAGCAGCAGGCGTGAACAGTCGGAGCCGCAGCTGCTCTCAGCTCGACAAAAATGACCGGTATGAATAATAATTAGCACTTACAAAGGGTGGCGAGCCAAAAACACTGCTAAGATGCAGTCGTGAGGAGTTACAGGCACCCTGCAAGTAAAAACTGACCTCAATCGCTGATGCAACAAATTCTTGGGGTATGAAGCAAAGCAACATCCACATGGTTTAACCGGTGTTGCCAAATGGCGATGACTGGATTTTGCTGTCTTGTGATGCACCTGCAGCTTGTTTAGTTCAGCATGTGTCTTGATGATTTAATATGTTACAGGATGCAGTCCGGTTGCCTCTCTCCGTGGATGGACTCACAGGAAATTAGATTTAGGAGGTTCAAGATTCAGCAAATGGATTGGTCTGGGCAGATGGGTGGGCTCAGCCTGAGTGCTGATGAGAATCCTCACGTTAAAGGTCAGAGGTCGCTCTTCATTACAGTGAAAAATTAGATGCAATTCCCCCCAACCCCCATTTTTCCCCCCCAAAAAATCATGTTTGCAGGAAGCAACAGCCTCCATCTGCCCAAGGAAAAAAAATCATCTGAAAATCTGCTTCATGTGCGGCTCCGACAGCAAAAGCAGCCTTCTTTTTTTTCTCTCGAGCATCTCGTCTCGTTCCTGTTGTTGGTCTTGGAACAGAAAATGTCTGAGTAAATATGACTGAGTACGACTGAGTATGTGCTGTGTTTTACATGTTCATTCTTGGTGCACTTTGGCCCACAAGCATGTTTCATGTGTACATTTTGTATGGTATGGACCGTGAGAGACACGCTGTCTCCATGCTGCTGTCACAGATTCCCTCTGTGGAGAAGCAGTTTTTCTGCAGGCTTTGAAAGAAAACTGCTGGCTGAAACAGCAGGTTGCACCATGCTTTTTTAGCCTGCAATGGTTCAAAAACCTTTGCCAACTTCTGTGAAACAGGTCAACAACACGTCTGGGTCAACACGTCTCCTAGATGCGAGCGGGCGTCCTGTGAAGGACTGGAGACCTGTCCAGGGTGTATTCCTCTAGAAAATGAATATGGGGATGTAACAAAGCTCCTTCTAACAGGCCTTCGCTGGATATCACATGACACGGAACCACAAACTACTTTGAATGAGCCATTAAGCCCACTTCTCTAACGTCTTTGCTGAAAATATGACCAGACATTTTTGGATTTCAGTCTCATTAGCTCGGAACGTCCCAGCAATTCGAGCGAAAACTGCCGACCTTTCTGGGTGCACTTATATAGATTTCACTTCTTTGATCGAGACACTAAACAGACCAAAGCAGAGATTGTGTATTTTACTTAAAAGAATTTACAAAAGAAAAAGCTATTATTGAAAAGGCACCATAAAAGAATTCACAAGTCTCCTCTGCATTTAGATCCATGTGCAAGCTCTTTCTGTGGTGTGGTGTATGAGCTGAGGAATTAAAATGAATAATTTATGTGGCCCAGTAGCAGGAAATGCCACGAGACTGTCCATCTGTTCACCGGCTGCAGACCCACAGAACAGATAACGCACTTTCTTAGCTCGACTAAGCGTTTCCCCTCTCAGCTCGTCTCCTCGATCCTGCGGAAAACTGCCAGAAAATTTTTGCCTCCGTTCCTCTGGACCTTCTTTCCTTCCTCGGTACAAGTCCCCAGACGACTAATGATGACATCACTGACCTGTAAAAACAAGAGCAACATTTTAATAAGCCCACGAGACCGTTTCTACAGAATGGTTTGAAGCACCGCAGACCAGCTCATTAATGACGGACTGAGCCTCAGTGGTCACGTGTGGTCAATGGTGTCATATTCAGCCTGATATTTGAATCGAACCCTTTCGAGAATGTTAGATTAGGAGTTGACCTTTTTTCTCTGCTATGCAGGTGAGTAACAAGCTGCAGGAGCGACGTACCAGTTCTTCCTCCGGGACACGCGTGAACAGCGGATGTTCACTGAAGTGCTTCACCATCCAGGTGTGCACTTCCTCCACGTCTGTCATGGTGTACACCAAACCCTGAAATGCCCACACAAGCACAAGGGGATCAATAACACACTTCTTGGAAAAAGAAAAAAAAAAAAAAAAAACTGCCAGAGACAAAATCGATCGCAAAAGTTGGCATTTGTTCGAGCAAACTTTTCTCTCTCTCTCCACATGGTTTCATCACCTCTGGAGGCCAGAACTCTTTCCTAAAAGATAAAAATAACCCAGTGGCAACACGGAGGTTAATCACCTTTGCCACAGTGGAGGATTAACAGATAGCCTTTCTAGAAAAACGATTTCTAAGAAAACTCTGCCGTGACATGCCAATTTGTTTAACATGCATCCATCTCCAAAGGAATTCTAGTGAAAGACACCAAGAGTGTTTTTGCACACGTGCAATATAAAATTGTGGTGTCTTGACAACATTAACATACGTTGCTCTGTGGGAAAAAAACAGATGTTGGATTGTTACCAAACTTTTGGTAACAACTTTTGGAAACATAACATATTTCAGTGAATATGTGGATTTTCTGAGGCCTGAAATCAATTGATAAAATAGGGATGGAGCCAATTGGTTGAGCAAATTGCAGCTGGTTTCCAAAACTGCTGACGTTTCCTTTGAAAGTCATACCATTCTAACGCTTTGGTGTTTGATAAAGACCCATAAATGGCGTTTATACAGATCTGTAAAAGACCGTGCCTTGGTTAAGCATCGAGCACATTAATGCCACGAGCAAATTATTTATAAATGCACTTCAAAATTCAATTATTCACACAACAGATGGAGTTTTGTACCAAAAATCAGACTGTCATCATCTCACACTAGCTCAATAGGGGTTAAACTGAAGGGGAAAAAAAACCTCCACATTATTCCTCTCTGGAACAGTTTGAAACTCAGAGAATTCCAATTAACAACATTCCCAAGGTCGCATACCTCATCAGGAGCCAGTCCCCTTAAAATAAAAATTCCTGGATCTCCACCAAGATTTAATTGGTCATTTCTTGGCATGTTCCCCACCCTACCACCGGGTTTTGTTGAAATCCACCCAGTTTTTTTTTTTTTTTTTTGTCTTTTCTTATTGCACAGTCCTGCTAAAAACAACAGACATATTTTGGTACAAGCATCTTATAGTACAAACTCATGAGTGGAGCCAGTCAGTTTCTCAACAAAATGAGTATGAGACCCCTCAGCAAGGCTGCTTTTGTACGCACCCCGACTCTCAGCGTGTATGCATACTCTGCCAACAGTGTGGGACTGATGATCCGCCATTTATGTTTGGTCTTCTTAAAGTGAGGATCAGGGAAGAGGAAGAACATCTTACTGAGCTGAAAGACACAAAATTTTTGCAGACAAACTTTAGATATTCGCCTGCTGTCGTCTGCTGCTTTGTCGTCTCTGGTGTGTTGAAAGAGAAGAGTAGAAGACAAGCGAAGCATTTGAGACGAGTGCCACTGGCTACATAATAAACCAGATTCAGGGAAATTCTCTTTAATCTTAGGAAGAAGCCTCGGCTTATGCTGCACAAACAAAAGCTTTATTGTTTAAAAAATAATTTAAGATAACTTTCATTAAACCATAATATGCAACATATGTAGAAATCTTAACCAGAAATAAACAGTGTTGTAGCATGCAGTTCTCCATAATTTCTTCCTCCTCAACATTTGCATTCTCTGCGGGCAATTGAGGTGAGGGTTTTTTTCATGGAGCCCAAAATTAATTCCGGTACGCTCAGCCAACTGTATAAACTAATAGGAGGTTCAACAAGTCACAGATTACTGCAGCTAATTGCAACGGATAAATGGCGGCTTGTGCTGCTCTATGCTGATGTGATGCCTTGCGTGTCAGTCAATGACCCCATTGTAGTACAATCCAGGATTTATAGTGCAATTCATATAAATAATAAAGTCCATATGTTGCACTGACTACAGTAATCCCCCAAAGTCCAAACTGTTTTGCCTAGGATTCTTATGGCCCTGGCATCGCCTGCAGCAGCCTGTTAGCATTAACTTAATGATAAGGTAGGCTCACTCTGATGAGCTGTTATGGAGACGCATATGAGGCCCAATTAGGTTCAATTTATGTCACAGCTGTATTATTACTATACTGTATATAATAAGCACCTAAAGGGTTGGTCTTTCCAGATCCGGGGAAAATTTACATGTATATTTGTTCAGCTATGCAGTTTGAGTGCAGTAAAGTACAGTGATTTATTTTGTTTTAACAACACTGGCCATGCTAACGGCACTGGAGACCACTTATCTGAAGCCCCGTCAGCAGCATTCATGAAACAAATGTTTTCAATTGGGACAAAACTAAATGTCACAATAACACCCATCACTGCAAAGACAAACAGTCATAGTGATTCACTTCAGCAATGGACAGATGACCAGGTGTGGGAAAAACAGCCATGAAAAGTGATGAATAGATACAGTAGAACCAACTAGACACTGCCGTACCTGTCCTTTACAGAAGAAGTTGGGGAGGTACTTCATGGCATTGCTGCGAATACAGGCTATGTTCTGGTATTTCTCTGGTTCCGAGGCCCGCAGGGACTGGATACGATCCCGGACATAATCAGACACTTTGACTCGGATCTCAAGGCCCAGCATAAGCTTATCTGGGAAAAGTGGAGATAACTCCACTGGACAAGGGTAAAGACACAAAGGTAGATGTGAATGAAGGCTTGAGAAGATGAACAGCAGAACAACATCCAATCAAAAAGAACCAGTCAAGTCACCTAAAAGACCCCCATATCCACATCCGATGTCTGCAAATTCGACTTGCTGGGTCTTTTCCTCTGAGGGGTTGCCAGGAAAGAAGTGTGGATACAGCTTGGACCAGTCCATTTCTTCTGGACAAACAGGGCTGATGCAAAAACATTTGACATTAAAAACAGAACTGGCTTTCAGCAAAGAAACATAAAAAGAGTACTATTGCTATCACAGGACTAGCTCTAATTAAATCAGATAACAATATACATAATCATATCAGATTACAGTACGGAAAATGTATTTTAATGAAGAAACCAAAAAATTCCTAGTTCACGTGTGACTAAATACAAAGATTTTACATGACACTAAAATAAACAAATTATCTTGTTAAATACTCTGTTACTAAAAGCTGGATTGGGAAATATCATTATCAGCTCGGAATAAAGGGTATAATAAAGAAATTATACTCGGACACATTCACTCACTAATCAAACGTATGGTGAGCCATTGGATTGGAATGAGCTCGTTGTCTGTAGTATTTTTTCTGTGGCATAGATGTCGAACTCATGTCGAACCGAAAGCACTGGCGTTATTCTATAAGAACGCGAAATGAGTTTAACAGATGAATTTACACTGCCGCCACAACACACTCCTGTAGTTAACTTGCTTGCGACCGGTTGTGCGTCGCAAATATTTTACGTCATCGCTAAGCGTCCCTGACCCTCGGCGGTTGCCAGGTTTGTTAACAGGCAGCAGCATTTTCTACATTAATGAGAGATTTTTTTCTCGTTTTTTTTTTTATTTTTTTTTTTTAGTTCTGCATATTGTAAGATAGCAGTTTTATGCTCTTTTGTGACTTTTGTAATGCATTTCAATTTCCTCCCTGCTGAATAGACTCATGAGATTTTTTTTGTTTATAAATCTTTCTGTTTCTATAGTGGCATGTTGTAATCTCATGAAATATGTATTAGAAAAACAATTCAAAAATTTCATTTCAGCGACATAGAAAATCCTTTAATAATATAGATCTACTGCTAATATGATGAATGTGGTTTAGTTTTTTTTGTAGGTAATACATTATTTATGTGAAAATATTTATCATTCACACATCCAACAAAACACGTTTTTCTTTGAAATGAAAAGAAAGAAAATCTTTATTACAAAAAGTGAGGAACATGTTTTTAGCGACTGTATCACAACAAATTGCTGCTGCCAGATCACATCAGAAACTCGGGGGTACATTTGTCACTTAGTAGCACAAACATTTTCACCATTAAACTATTTATTATACGCTCAAATCAAATCCTGTCACAATAATAAGATTTTTTTTTCTCATCATTTTTTTCAAAAGCAAAAAAAATTGGGTCATTTAGTAACATTTGTCAAGATAGTAAAAAACTTAAAGAATAAAAGCATTGTGCTTTTGTACCCATAGGTTTTGTTCTGTTGTGTGCCATGTCTGTAAAAAATTTCTCTGGCAGTGTTACTGTGCTCTTAAAATGGATCAGCCAAATGCTTTGATCTTCCTCTCAAATGTGGAGGATTATCCACTTTCATACTGTGGTCACTCTCATGACTACTTCTTGATTGGCACGGTGCAGGTTGTTGGGCCTTAGCTGGCTGAGGATGTGCAAAATGGTATAACCACAGTGGTGGTGGAGAACAGTCCTCACATGATGGCTTGTCCTTTGTCCGCTGTCCACGACACTTTGAGAGCTCCTCTCGGTGCGGCCTTTACTGCTGATGGGGTCATCTAAGTCCTTCGTCTTCTCATAATTCAGAACTTTCCACTGCTGGTTCACCGCCTGCCAGCGTTTAAAAATCCGGTAAACAGATGATCCTTCATGGATTATAAGGCCTGAGTATAGAGGGCAAATAGAGTTACAAAAAAGGCTTGTTTGTTAAGAATCAAGTATTGAAAGGTACAGAATGTCCAGAACGATAAGCTCTTTCTTAAATAATTAAGATTACATTTGCTATATTTACTGGGTCTTTTACGCAGAAACAAGTGTTTAGAAGCAGTCAGTGTACTTTTGCTGCCGGACTGTGACCAGAATTAGGTCACGTCCTGAATTCATAACAGTTAGAACAAAAGTAATAAGATACTTATACAGCAAATTCACTACTGATAATTATTATAAACAGTGCTAGAATGATAATATGCTAACTGTAGGAGTTGTTTAATATTTTATTTACAGGGTATTTAAGTATTGCTCTTCTGTTCCATTTCAGCGGGTTGCAAAATTTACCTATACAAACAACGTCCATGAAGCCGTACATGCCGTAGCATATCTGGAAAAGAAGGTCCTGTCGCTGCCATTTGGCTGATGGGCTGAGAGACGACCACACCAGCCAGGAAATACTAGCGATAAGGAACAGAGAGCCCAGGATAATGGCTGCAATCTGCACCCTCTCAATTACAGTCAAGGAGATGGCCTGCCACTACAGAGAAGACAGAGACAGAGGGAACTCAGTAAGCCATTAAGGCGTAGAACAATATATTCTACTGCAGTTTATCATACTTTCTGTTTGTTGATTCAACAGTCACAGATTGCTTCCTGTTGATGCTCAACAAACAGTACGCCTTTTCTTTATATATGTAGCAACTTCTCTGTTTTTTATATATAATATTAACAACGTGGTATATGTCGGTGTGCATTTCTCACTTAGCCTTTATACATCACTGTTCTCTACCTGCAGCGGGTTCTTGGTGCTGATGGCCAGGACCTGGTACTTGAAGTAGCACAGCTCACAGCTCCAGGAGCCTCTCTCACTGATCCAGCGGATAAGGCAGGACTGGTGGGTGCAGCGTACAGAGCCGTCACAGCGACATGGGCTCAACAGCTCCCCCTGCAGGACACATGAAGTAGATGCATGGGGAGTACAGGGTTTAGGTTTTTTCATATTTCAGTCTTATTTTTTGCAGCACATGTAAGTTGTTTTTTTCCCCCATCCCATCCCACTGCTATTTTTATGGTTCTTTGTTTACAGGAAGAAACCAGAGCTGCACAGTTTTTTTTTTTGTTGTTTGTTTTTTTTGACTGTCTGGAGACTGAGATGGAAAATGTTTTCATAGTTGTACTGCAGATACTGGAATATTTTTCTTCTGACCTTTGTGGTGCATCTGTCTCTCTCAAGAAAGAGAACCATCTGATTTCACTTGGCTGGCTTAGTCATCACTCAGTCCATTTGGGGTGATATTTTTGGAAAAACGATCAACTCCCAATTTGCCACACTCGCAGAAATAACTGAGTTCAAAGCAGGCCAGAATTCCTGAGGAGAGATTTTGGCAGTTGATCCCCCGGTTTTATTTTATTATAGCTAAGTCGCTTACAAAAACAACTGCATCTCATTAATCTAAAGATATTCCAGGCGCTATGTGCTCTTAAAATATATCCGCTCAAAGGATACATGTGCTTTGATGATTTGAGCCGTAAAACATGAGCCAATATACAAAAGGGAGAGAAGGTGTGCTTTTTTTACTTGAACTGCCGGTTAAGTATCTGGATATGGATGTGTCACATTAGCCTCAGAAGCGGTAACAGAATATCTGGCTCAGTGTGAAAGCCCTCAGACTGACAGCACTCTTGCACATCCCACTTTATTTTCTGTCTGGTTCTGCGTGACTCCGACTCTTTGATTAGCCGAATTTCTGGAGGAAGAGGAACTAAAACTTTCCGAGACTTCGGGCAAAGTCTGTCTTTTCAAGGTTGACTTCATCCACAGGATTTGACACACTCAGACCACCATTAAAAAAAAAAAGTTTTCTCTCCTCCTTCCTCTCCTGCTGCTCCTCTCCCTACAGAGATAAGATATTTAAGTCTTATTTTGTGTGACCTTCCTGTAGCCTGAATGAATGATGAAAGGACTGATGCCCGAATTAAAGAGTCCCTCGGTGGATTACTGAAGTCACACTGCCTGTCTTACTCACATCTCGCTGAATAACAATGAGTATAAATGACTTTCATGTTGCAGAAATATTCTTTCACACATCCTTTTAAAAAGAAACAGCAGAATTTTTAGCATCAGATGAATGTTACTACAAAGACCTGACTGCTTCTCACAATAAAAGCCTGCTCCGAGCGGATGCCCTCCATCGAGCCTGCTGCTATTTTCAGATCCCTGCCGGGTCTGAGAGATTTATTCGTTCTGTGTTAGTGTCAGTAACTCCAGATTTCCAGAGTTATATTCAGGATGCAGGATGTCATTTTTAACTGGTTGTAGTCCCTCTGATGCCATCAGGGTTGCTGTGGTCTGAGGCCTGCAGCCCATTTACAACAAATGGGCTTACAAAGTTTTTAGCATTAGCAGGTTAAGCCACTTGAATGTAAAACACAGTTCTGCATCCAAAACGTTGTTTTGTTCTTTCCCCCAGTCTGCTGTGTAGCCAAAGATGTCACGGAAGCTTGTTTTGTGACTTGTGTGTGCATTTGTGCTGCACAAAGGTCGTTGAATGCAAAGGCCATGGAGAGAATATTGCTGATAGTCTGGATAAATAGCCTTTTGGGAAGTTGTAAGTGTGATTCAAAATCTGTTTTTTTGGAAGTATTTCAATCTAACATGTATGTGAATGAGTTTACACTTCTCCAGAAATATTTCCATTAGATTTCTTTATCTACTTTTATGATGCTTACTATAGCCCACACATTATGGAATGCCAGGTCACCAATACTGTCTGTGAAGCATTTAGCCTGGTGAAAAGTCAAATTATTTTCGTCTGAGGATCCACTTGACCTCCAACAAGGCCCTGGACAGGTTCCATCTGAGGTGCAACATTGCTGTGCTGTGACCGTGTATACCTTCTCTGGCCCCTGGAAGCAGATCCGGCACTGCGGGGATCGCATCCCGCTGTCCGAGAGGCTCGGGAGAGAGGAGGCATCCAGGTTTCCTCCCTTGGGTTTGAAACCATCTTCATTGTTCTCAAACGCCAGGCTGCGCGGCCGGGGGTCTGCGCCGTAATATTCCTCCTCGTCGTCCCGGCGAGAGCAGCTGAGCGACGGCCACCCACAGTCCCCTACGGCCAGCCCCCGCATCCTGCTGTGAGAGACCGGGTCCGTGTCAGTCCTGCTTGATCCAGAGCGCATCAGTAGCAACAATTTAAGTTCACTGAAAAACATCCGGATCCGATATTTGAACATTCTTCAGCACACAAATAGTTCTGTGAAACCACTTTCCATTATTATTATTATTATTATTATTATTATTATTATTATTATTATTATTATTATTATTATTATTATTATTATTATTATTATTATTGACTTTTGCGCAGAGAGTTCACATTTATCAGTAAAAAGAGCAGAAGAAAAACATGATAGGCTCTGAGATCAGCCCATAGCTCTTTGTACATCCTGTTGTCATAGCATGTGCACTGCCATCCGGCCAATGGGGAGCGATTGTTTTCTCATGGACGGACGCGTTTGCATTCGGGTTTCAGTGGAGCGACACAAACAGCGAGGCACCTGCATTTAAGTCCGTGCGCTGCAGCAGCATCGCGTCGTGCAGATGTTCCAGCAAGTAACCCGGATCCTCCGGGTTGTTTCAACCAGCAGAAGCTGTCCACAAAAGAAAATTATTGGACAGGCGGCAAAGGGGTTGTTTGGTGCAAAATCCTCTCAAGAATGAGGTGAAAAAAACAGATTTAGACGTGTTAGGTTTTTTTTTTTAAATTTCCTGGAGAGCTGGCGTGAATAGAGGAGGTAATAAGAGCGGATCCTTTGTTGTCTCAGCACCATCAGATCTTCTTCCTGTACGATGTTGTTTCTTCTCTCTCTCTCTCTCTCTCTCTCTCTCTCTCTCTCTCTCTCT
>BJFM01002061.1:216761-261082 GCA_016586285.1 Arothron firmamentum | reverse complement strand
CCCCTTCAACTCTTCTGATAATCAGAGCTACAATCACAAGTTTTAATCATATTAAGTTCTTAGGATGTTTAAAACTATAAACATAAGTCAGCTGAAATGTGTGGAAAAAGTAAAAACTATAACGTATACGAGCACATTAAAATGGAAGCTCCAACCTTCTTTTGCTATCACTGAGCAAACAAACTATCTTCTACAGAAGCGTATTGCTGCCAAATGCAGAAGGGTTTAGTGTCATGTCATTAAAAAGCTGATTGTTATAATAACCTATAATAATAACCTTTGAGTTTGATTTATATTTTTGCACATTTTAATGTGACATCATGTTATTTGAAACTATATTGTCACGTTATTTCAAGATAAGCTGCCTTACTTTCCTGTACTGGACCACAGGCCAGAGGTGTGGAATGTTGGTGTGGTGTAAACGTAGGCGTTTCACCCGTCTTATCTGGAAATAACGTGAAAGCTTTCTTTGGTGTTATTTCAAAACAGACAATTTTATCTTGAACTGGCGTAATACTGTTACATTATAACGTGCAAAATCTATTAAAACAAGATATTGTTTTTTAAGATAAGCAAACTTCTGTAACCCCACCATCGTAAGCCCTCTGTGCGTGTGGCAGCAGTACCGTTTCTCGCCAGCAGATGTAGCTGTTGCGATGGGAGGAATGTTGGGTTTGTTTTTGTGTGTGACTTGTTGCTGTGTGGAACACGATGCAAATTAACGTCGTCTTTCTGTGAGTTCCTTCAAGCTGAACGCAGACTTCTGTTTATCGCCAAAACGAATTCATACCTCTGAACCGTGGCGAGCGTTGCAGGTTTGTTTTTTTTTTCTTGACTAACTGTCACGCATATACAGACGAATTAATGCAAGCAAATCGACAAATCCGAAGTGATGAAATGGATCAGGATTTGTTTTGATCATTTCTGATGGTGTCATGTAAACGCCTGTTGCAGCTTCCTAAACGGCTCAAGGGAATGAAGACTTTCTCATGTGAAATAAATAAATCATATAATCTGGAATAGCTCAATCCTCATTACAGTCCTCGCATATCATCAAAAACATCAAAATTCACTGATATGGAACAATTTTAATTTTAATCCAGGATCATGTAACCACACCTGTCCTTTTAAAAATGGCTAACGAACTCTAAAAGACATCTTATTTCAGGGACAAGTATGGAGTAAGAATAAGCAATATCAATAATAAGCCAATTTGCACGACTCGGGCATTCTCGTGGGGAATCTTCTGGTTTCCATGTGGTTGTTGTGCTTTGAGTCTGGGAGGTTAAGGGTTAACAACACTTTGAATTTTGGCTATTTCCAACCATGGAAAGAGGGCAGGGACGGAGCTGCACGTCGTTTAATTTCCATAAAACCTACTCTATCTCCTTCTATATTCAGTCCTGCAGCATCAGCCGGACTCCCACAGCGGTGTCATCAATTTACCTCCGCCGAGTTTCCATAATTGCCCTTTCTGTGCAGCGCATTTAACACCACCTTCCTGGAACAAAAATAGCTTTGCCTGGTTGAGTTTAATACCAAAGAGTCGTTTTTGGCTCCTATCTGGATATTTAGGTAGTGACACCCCCATTTTATTGCACCACATTACTTCATGTCTTATTATGTTTGATTTCATTCTTTAATTAATGTAGCTTTTATATTTGCCTGGGCTGAATTAATGGAGGCAGACAGTGTTTGCTCTTTTACTACAACCAACCACCGGGGGGGGGGGGGGGGGCAATCAGAACAGGGTCCTCTCAGTTTAGCCTAATAAACAGTCTTAGTTTAACCATTAAATTCGACTATAGACCGAATTAACTTTTAATATTGATCAGTTTTCAAATACAATACATTTGGGAGAGGATTTTTTTTAGGAAAGTGGGGGATGCTCAGAGGGTTACAGGTTATCTTCTGTTTTAAGGTGCATAATACTCATCAGGAATCCAGTTGATTTGATTTTTTCCCCGTTTCTGCGCTGGGCGCACTTCACCAGAAAGGATGGATAGAGAG
Source organism: Arothron firmamentum (assembly GCA_016586285.1). NCBI lineage: Eukaryota > Metazoa > Chordata > Actinopteri > Tetraodontiformes > Tetraodontidae > Arothron > Arothron firmamentum. The sequence goes on along the minus strand of BJFM01002061.1, from coordinate 259,072 downwards.
GCAGGCGGAGGAGGGAGCGGGAGCGGCTCATAAATTGCTTTGGAGAAGGAGAGGGAAGATAAAGAGCCGGAGACGGAGCAGATGCACTGGCAGGAGCAGAGCCCGGCCTTTCTCCCGCCGCCTCCTGCCTCTTGTCGCGTCCACGCAGAGGGAAAATCGGACGAGCGTGGGCAGGGTCGGCCGCCGCCGCCGCCATCGCCACCACCTCCACCTCTCTGTAAGCCTCTCATCCACATCCTGTCAGCTGGAGCTGGATGCTGGCTGCCTGCAGCAGGCTAACAGTGGGCTAACGGGAGGGGGAGGGGGAGGGGGGGGGGACGGGACTGCAAGGCTCTCTTGCAGCCAGAAGAGACGGAACCGTGTGGAGGGGGGGAAGGAGGAGGAAGAGGAGGAAGAAGAGGAAGAGGAGGGGCTGTGGTGGTGAACTGGTGGGCTTCCTCTGCCTCGCAGACACATATTATTGACTTGCTAATTGGATGAGGCACTCGGAGGAGATGATGCGGTGAAGGAGAGGAGCCCTTCTCCGGGGGGAACGGAGCGCACGGATGCATTACTTGGGTCGCCTTCATCTGGATGCTATTTTTTTTTTTTTTTTTTTTTTTAATTTCGTGTAAAATTCTGGGGAGACAACAACAGATGTTTTTCAGCATCTCCCAGTGACCCTCACATTGTGCATACATAATTGTATGCATGACATTGTCGAATGGAGGCTGCAGTTTCCAGACGCTTCGTGACAAGTGAATAATTTTCATTTGGATCTGTGTATTTTTTTTGTTTTTTTTACACATTGTTCTTTTTCTCTCAGCTGTTTTCTGTCTCATACTGGATTCTTCCCCCCCTTTTTTCTTTCCTCTGCCCTCAGCCTTGTTTGGTATGCCGTTTGATCCGAATTGGAGTCTGATGGTGATGAAAATTCTCCAATAAATCAAACACACAAGGAACTGTGTGATGGATATTCTTAGAAAATGAAGGTACGGAAACACCATGGCACGTTGGCGTTCTTTCGGCATGTATTTTTGAACCCATCGTAGTTAAAGAGGGCGATCAACTGAATTTTCTAGACTGTTGCATAATTCCTATGAAGTTATCGCATTGATATGGCAAATAGGGGTGTCTGGTGTGCTGCGTGTCTGCATGTCAGATTGGTAGAAAAGGAACAGGTTTGAAAGAGGAGGGGAGGGATTGTGAATGAATCAGGGATGAAGAGCAGTAGTAGCAGCCTCCAGTGAGGAGGAGAAGTGGAAGAAATAGTCTAGACCTGTCTTTGACCTGTTAGCCTGAACTACAAATTCCAGCGATTCCTATTTTAAACGCAGCGTGCACGAGGCCTGTTGTGAGCGACAAGCTAGTACAGAAGAAGATCAAGCGTCTGTCTTTAATCTTAGGTTTTCTCTCTCTCTTCTGCCTCAGTCTTGTCCTGGTTGCCATGGCTGAGATCTTGAGGACTGGGTAGGTCAAAGATCAGCAAAGACGTCTCCTGTCCCAATGAGCAAGGCAGGCAACCCGCAGAGACGCAACACCTACCTCATCTCTCTCACTCTGGTCAAGGTTGAGCCCGTTTCAGAGGATGTAGCCGGACACCGGGAGGAGGCTCTTCCAGAGGGGGAAGGGACCCCAAAGCAGGAGGAGAAGGACGAGGAGAAGGAGGAACAGGCCGAAAAGGAGGAAAGACCTGGAGACACACGGGAGGTGAAGAAAAGAAGCACACAGGCAGAGGGAGAAGAAGAAGCAGAGAAGTTGCAGGTCAGACATGGAAGCCCCGTCAAGAGCTGGCAGACGCCCGAGCGGCTGGACACCCGCGGCCACCAAACAGACGACACATCAGCTGGGAAAAGCAAAGAGGCTTCGTTTGCGCAGCCGCCTGTCCGGCAGATGGTCAAAGTGTACGGCAGGCCCACCTCCGAGGGAACTGTGCGGCGGGAAGGCTCGCGCTCGGAGAGCCTTCGCCCCAAGACAGAGCTCTACCGGGAGCCCCCGGTGCTGTTCCTGAAGGCGGAGAATGGAGCAGACCAGACCAGCCGCTCCCGCTGCAGCCTCCCTTTTCCCATCCCGCCACAGGTGGCCCAGCGTCCTGAAGTGCCCATGAGGTCGCACTCAGGTGGAAACTCAGTGGGCTGGAGGGACCTCAGAGAGGCCAGCACAAGCCTGTACCAGTCCACCAAGACCTTGGATCGCAGAGACAACCGCATCGGGGACCAGTCCCCGTCAATGGCAGCTACGACTCTCGGTCCTTACAGGGCGTCCTGGGCTGACAGCGAGGGCAGGGGCACGCTGATTCGTCCGGGACCTCCGGCCAGCGGAGGATTCTCCGGCGTGATGGGCAGGGACAGCCCTCAGGGGGAGAGATTTAAAAGCTCCGCCTCTTACCCCGCGCCTCCCCCACGCAAAGGTACAAGTCGCACCTTGGACAACAGCGACCTACATTCCGGCCCCGAGGACCCGAAGAAGGGAAAGGAGGCCCACGACGGGACCGTCCAGCGGGCTCCTCCTCGTGACCGGAAGATGCTGAAGTTCATTAGTGGCATTTTTAGCAAGAGCACGGCGGCGCCTTCGGTCAGCACGGCAGCCTCAGTCCATCCTGCCGTGGAGCGGGGCTCGAGCGAGGAGGAGGGTAAGGCCTTCTGACCGGAAATACGCTTCACCGCCGGCTTGATGACGTACACGCACATTTCTGTCATCTCTGAAGGTGTCACAGGCTTTCTGTGCTCGTCTGAGCGTCTGCAAAGACTTAAAACTATTCGAAATGAAAACGCTCATGAGGACTCATTCACGTGCAACATATGACCCTCGACGTTTGACCTCAGTCCTCAGAGAAATAAATATTGAGTATTACTCATTTCCTTCAATCTGATTTTTAATTAATAGATGTTAAATTCATTGCTTGGTTTCAGTTTCGGTGTGATCTAACTGCCAAACCACTTTTTGCTTAAGTATTTTAGCTCTTTTTAAATGAAAAAGGACATCTTAACTTTGATTTTTGACACAGTTTGGAGTAAAATTTTCAGGCTAATCCTTGATTTATTTTGGCACTTATGGATTTAACACTGGATTATCACCAGATTAACTGAGAGATACCTCATCATTGACTGAAGGTGCCATTAAAGACAGATAAAATGTCCTCTGAGAGCCTTCCAGGAAGTGATAGTGGTCAGAGTTCGCTGCAAATCGGAACTCAAATCAAACCGACACTCGACAGGATTTTGAACTTTATTAACACAGCATGTAAGAATGCGTAATCTTGATTGGCATGTTCTAAACAATGTCACCTGTGTTATTGGAGTAAGCTCTGAATAATTTGTCAGTAGTAAGTGGGACATGAATAATTAAGGTTGTGGATACACAGAGCTGTGTTCATCAGAGGGGAGCAGGATGCTGCCACTTCCTGCTCTGTGCGTGGAGTTAATCAGCCTTTCACTGGACCCTATTCATTCATCCATACCATATCTCATTTGCGCCCTCAAAGATAATTATTGATCTTTCCGTGTTCAGATTGCATGTGTATATTATATTTGCTGCATTACAGAAGAGACTGTTTTCCCGATATCACCAGCGTGTGTGTGTGTGTGTGTGTGTGTGTGTGTGTGTGTGTGTGTGTGTGTGTGTGTGCGTGCTCATTTATGATCAGGTGCTCATGTCACGCCTCGGTATCCATGAGACCATTTATCGTATGGAGACACAGACTGGAGGCTTCTGGAAAATGGAGTTGCCATGGCAACAGCAAGCCATGAGAGATGCTATTTGGTGTGTGGTGTGACGCGGTGGATAGAGGGCAGCGTTGGGGGTGGTGGTCGGGGGCGGGGGGGTGGGGGTGGGGGGTTACCCAGAGAGTGTGTTTGAAAGTTTAGTGTCTGCCCCACCGTGGCGACCCTGGCAGTGGCTCCGCCCAAATACGACGTAACTCGATGGCTTTGCTGTGTGTGTGTGTGTGTGTGTGTGTGTGTGTGTGTGGGCCCATGCTTCAGTCTGTTTGCGAGGGCTTGTGATTGGTCTTTGGGTTGAAGATGAAACAAAGACAGATTATTTTAGGATTAGGAACAGCACAACCTGAACATGTGACCTCAGCAAGTCTTTCAGTGCTAAAAAAAAAAAAAAAAAAATGTCTCCAATGTAATTTATTGTTGGAGAATTCATAAAAGACATCTTCTTGATCATTAGGAATTTTTCATTTTCTTGACAGCAGTGAACATCTTTGTCTTCTCCCAACAACACAGTTTATGCAAATCAATGAAAGGCTAATTTTAGAACATCAGTGCCAAATATAAGATATACTTGGTACAATGACTCACAGTAAACCCACACAGCCTGAACACAGCTCTTCTAATCATTAAGGAAATAGTAAGTGTACCAGCACACTGCGTACACAAGAATAGCTTTTTAAAATTAATTTTCAGGCTTTTTCCCTGTAAAATCAGGGGAGGGGGAGATGCAGCACTGCTGGATGGACACAATAACAGCCCAAAGCAGTGGAGTGTCTCACAGTGTCAGGGAGGGTTAAAGCTATCTGGAGTTCTCCGCTCACACAGACTTGTGCGTTTGCACACTTGACTGGATCGGTGGCTGGAATGTGTCACCTCTCTGCCCCCAGTGGGGGGCCCAAACAGTGAACAGTAAAAGAAATAAAGCAACAACAGCTTGGGAAAGTACGCTTGTTTTCAAGTACGTCTTAATCCATTCAGTTTTATTCATTTACAAATTGATCTACATTTGTTATTGACTTTTTTTAAAATTTTTATTAAATCCAAGTTTTATTCATGCAAAACCCTGTCTCATTCTAGCTGAATTGCTGTTGTTTTGTCTCCAGCTATATGCACCAGCAACCAAGAATGGACCATGAGCCAGACTATCCAGGAGCTGCACCTGGTGAGAACACAGCGTTACCCTTAAACACTGCAAATTCAGCCTTTAATCACACGTATTTGTTTTCTCCTCATGTGTTTGTCTCCTCAGGGTGTTTTGGGAGGTCGGTGCAGTGGAAAGTCTGCTCTGGTACACAGACATTTAACAGGAAGTTACCTGCAGCTGGAGAACACTGAGGGTTGGTGTCTTTGGCTGTGGCTGGAAGGCATTTATCCGCAGGAGGGAGGAAAGAAAAAAAAAAACAGTTTGTGATAACGCTCGTGTATTTGCAGGGCGGCAGTATTTCAAGGACGTCTTGGTTGATGGACAGAGTCACCTGCTGATAATCAGAGAGGAGACAGAGCTCCCCGGAGCTCAGGTGCGTTGGGAGACTTCAGGATGTCCTTCAGGCCTCTTCCTCCACCTGCTCCTCTTGTATTTTGAGGGCTCCTCTCCTCTCCTCTCCTCTCCTCTCCTCTCCTCTCCTCTCCTCTCCTCTCCTCTCCTCTCCTCTCCTCTCCTCTCCTCTCCTCTCCTCTCCTCTCCTCTCTCCAGTTTGCCAGCTGGGTGGATGCTGTCATCTTGGTTTTCAGCTTGGAAAATGAGGCCAGCTTCCAGGAAGTTTACAAAATCTACCACCAGCTCGCCGCACACCGGCCCATCGCTGAGATACCGTTCGTCGTGGTCGGCACTCAGGGTTAGGCGCGTGCACGGCTTTAATGTCTGAAGATGCGGAGCGTCGCTGCATTTGTGAGCTGTCCTTGTGTTTCTAGATAAGATCAGCAGCACGAACCCAAGGGTAATAGACGATGCCCGAGCCAGGCAGCTGTGCTCAGATGTGCGCCGCTGCACGTACTACGAGACCTGCGCCACGTACGGGCTCAACGTGAACAGGGTCTTCAATGACGGTGTGTGTCGTTGTGATAACTGCCCTGCTGCAGGGGATGCTGCGAGCGCTTCAGGATTGTGCACGGCTTTGGTTTTTTGTTTTTTTTCTCCACAGCTGCTCAGAAAATTATGACAGCTAAGAAGCAAGCTGCTCTGCTGGCTTCCTGCAAATCTCTGCCCAACTCTCCCACCCATTCAGGAGGCTCCACCCCAGTATCTGGTGTTTTCCCAGGGCAGGTAGGGCCGCTCCAGACCCTCATCTTAACACTGTTCTTGTTTTCCTTTTTGAATGAACTCTCTTTCTGCTGGGCAGGCCAGTAACGGCGGTCAGAGCAGTGATTACTCTTCCTCGCTTCCCTCCACACCTGTGATCAGCCATAAAGACCTGAACAGGGGCGGTAAAGGGGAAAAACAGGACAGCGCCACCCCGGGCTCGGTCCGCAGCGCCACCCGGAGACGGACCCCTAGATTTGCGGTAGCTGCTCCTCACTTCTCTGTCTCCGTCTAATCAGGCCCTTCCTTTCATGTAGGCAAAGTACAGAAGCGCAAAACGACATATTGAGCTGAAATGTGTCCGGCTGCTCGCTCAAGTCTGGCCTTCCGTTCACTTTGATGTGTCACAAAGCCTTTTAAATGTAACAAAAAGAAAGAAAAAAAAAGTCTTCATGCTTGGAATATAGCTGAAAATAATCAGAGGAAATATTGGTGACAGAGGAAGATGAGTCACACTCCAGGGAGCAACGGGTCGGGTTTATTCCGCAATGTCGACCGTCGGTCTGAGCGATCAAGGCGACTAAAAAGGGCTGCTGTATTGGCACAGTGCAGCACAACCTCTGTCCTCTTTTCTAAAAGCTTTAATGTCATTTGTGCCGAAGCACGTCGCCGCCCCATAAGGTAGACTGACACACCCGTGCTTGTCCGTGCAGGGCCGGAGAGGAAGCGACTCAAACAGGAGGAGCGCGGATTTTAAAGGCGACCTGGGCAGCGGACGCTCCATTCCCATTAAACAGGTAGGACAGGCACTCGCACGGAGACCTGATGTCGCCCGTGACCCTCTGCAGAGGACACGGCAGCAGCCCGCTCAGGCCGAGGTGTGAAGGCCGCATGGAGTCACGCAGCGTGGCCTTCTGTACTGACCTGACGAGGCCTGAAGAGGGAAGGATGCTGTTTTCCTGGCCGCCATCATGTCGCTGTTGTGCTGAGAAGAGAGACGCCGGTTTTTCCATTAAATTTCACCCCTGGGTTTGTCTCACGTCCGTCAGGGCGTCTTGCTGAAGCGCAGCGGGAACTCGCTCAACAAAGAGTGGAAGAAGAAATATGTGACTCTCTCCAACGACGGCATTCTGTCCTATCACGCCAGCGTCAACGTGAGTCAGTGTGCAAACAAAAGAGCGCCTCGGCAACGCCAGACCCGGGACTCGGGGCTCGATGGTGACAGCTGCTGTTTGGCTTGGCAGGACTACATGCTGAACGTCCCCGGGAAGGAGATGGATCTGCTGCGAGTGACCGTAAAGGTGCCGGGAAAACGTCCACCTCGCGCCGTACCGCCCAGCGGCCTTCCAGGTGGGCTCAACGGGAGGGTGAAGGATGTGCAAGGGCCTGAAGGTGTCAGCCCAGGTAAAGATGTGGATATATATAGTATTTTATGTTGTTTACTTGAAATAAGCATGAGTACAATATTGGTAATTTTTAGTCCCAGTAAGTGCCAGCAGCATTCTGCAAGTGGAGGAGATGGAAGGACTGGGTGGTCCACTCTTCCTGAGGAATAACAGAGGTGTGCAGCGATGTCCCTCAACACTGTCGAACCACGCTCAGAGCGTTGGTGAGTTGGAGAAAACTCTCCAGGTCTGCCTGTACCTGTGCTTCTCAAACATGTTCGTGTTGCCAGACTCTGCAGTCGAGGGCGTGTCCAGCTCCTCCTCCACCAAAGACGTGGGCTCCTCGTCCCCGCTGACGGACAGGAAGAAGCACCGCAGGAAGAAGAGCATGAACCAGAAAGGAGATGCAGCCAGTGGCCAAGCAGATGGTAAAGCTGGTTTATAATTAGTATGTAGGCAGACACCAGTGAAACACACACACACACACACACACACACACACACACACACACACACACACACACACACACACACACACACCTAAAATTGGTCTGATATGAAATGTTAAATAATATCTGTAACATTCTGTCATCATTTTCTTTCCTTTTTTTTTTCTCAGCCAAGCGCAAAATGTGGAAACTTAAAAGCTTTGGTAGCCTAAGAAACGTAAGCAAGACAGGTAATTGTGATATTTGCACACTGTGACAACGACAAGAGGATTCTTCAAGGATGTTCTGTGAATTTTTCCATTAATTTACTGGCCTTTTTTTACTCTTGATTTTATTTATTTTGATGAATCTTCGCGCCGTTTTTTCATCTTCTGTTTGCTGCTTTTCTGTGTGATGCTCAGATGAGGATAACTTTGACTTCCTCATCGTGTCGAGCACTGGCCAGACTTGGCACTTTGAAGCCCAGAGTGTAGACGAGAGGGACTCGTGGGTCCAGGCCATTGAGAGCCAGATCCTGGCCAGCCTGCAGCTGTGCGAGAGCAGCAAAAACAAGGTGAGAAACTGCTGCGCTGTGATGGCATGAACTCTAATCAGAATGGTTATTAGAAGAATTTTACACCCGAAGTTTTGTCCTTGATTTTGTATTAAATTGTTCTCCTGTGCAAACTCCTACACGTTCACTCAAGCTGTTTTTTGTAAACAGAAGGGCTGTTTAATGGTGTGAAATCCAAATTCAGAGCTGTTGTTATTCGCCTTTGAGAGTGGGCGCAGTCATATTTTTATACTGTTTATTTGTTGCAGGGACTTTCATTTAAGCCCATTAAATTTATGATTTAAGCACATTAAAGAACCCTACAGCAGCTAATTTAATTGGCCATTACCAAAGGCACAACGTTTAAGGAATCCTATGCAGGCCTGATGGGTGGCAGGCTTGTGTTTCTGAGTGGAATTCTTTCAGTCTTTTCCCAAATTAAAGTTTCTACTAATGTAGTGTTCTAAACCATTTTTAAACGGTCTTAATAATGATTACATCCCTGTAATGCTGCTCTACTGGAAATCATTTCATTTCTTGATGAGGAAAATTTAGCAGACCAAATTTGAAAGAGGAGTCAACGGTCCTATGTAAACATATGCATCCCTCAGGCTCGCAGGAACAGCCAGAGTGAAGCAGCGGCTCTGCAGGCCATCCGCAACGCAAAGGGCAACAACTTCTGCGTCGACTGCAGCGCTCCAAGTTAGTCGCAACGTTTCGCTGCTCTCCTGCACGTTCACATCAGTTTTTGTTTTTTTGCCTCCTCATGCAACACAGCTCCTCCCTGCCAAGCAACACTACAGAATCCATTTTTTTCCACCCTGAATAAGAGTGACAACAGTGACACGCACACATTCCCAAACACTCCAAAGCTTAAGTGTTCATATTTTCTTTAAGATCCAACCTGGGCGAGTCTGAACCTCGGCGCTCTCATTTGCATCGAGTGTTCGGGGATCCACAGAAACCTGGGGACCCACCTGTCTCGCGTCCGCTCCCTGGACCTTGATGATCTTCCTTGGGAGCTAACTCTGGTTCTGCGTGCCATCGGCAACCACTTGGTGAACAGCATATGGGAGGGCCGCACAATGGGCCGCCGAAAACCAGCCCCTGATGCTACACGGTAAAAAAACACCCTCACAGGAAGGTTGGCTTTGATTACCAACCACCTATGCTCAGATCGTTCTCCGCATTTGTCTTTTGCGTTTCCAGTGAAGAACGGGAGTCGTGGATCAGGGCCAAATATGAGCAAAAACTCTTTGTTGCACCACTGCCTCCTCCCACTCCTGGCGAGGGCCCCGACATCACGCTGTCCGGGCGTCTCCTCTTGGCAGTGATGGAGCACAACCTTCCAAAGCTGTTGCTCCTTTTGGCTCACTGCACTAAAGAGGACATTAATGGCCCTCTCAGCCGGGCCCTCTCCTCCAGGTCGCTCTTTGCGCTGAGACTGCCAGGCTCTGCCCTGCACGCTGCCTGTCAGCAGGGTGATGTGGTGGTGACGCAGCTTCTCCTCTGGGTACGTGAAATATTCCAACATCACAATAGGAGCACGGCTGAATGCTGGAATACCATGACAATTATCGCTTTTTAAACTCATTTACATTTTTGGAAATATCTATCAGCTCTTTCTTAATTGGTTCTGGAGGTGCGTTGGATGAACGGATGCTCCTGCAGTGAATCTTTTCTTTTTCACAGAGGATATTTTAAAACATGCATTTCCTCAGAAGTGGCCTTCAGTAAACACGTACCGCAGTGCAGAGCCCTTTGTTGAGTTGTGAATGTGGCTTGGAAGGTGCCCTTGCACATGAACCTGCCTACATAAGTAAACAAATAGAAACTCACCTCAGCCACATGTGTTCGGCACCCATACATGTACGGGGTGCTGAATGTAAAGGTTCAGCCACTGTGTTTTAGCCAACATATTTTGAACATTTAGCTCACTTTCCTCACATTTAGCAAATTTTTCTTTAATTTGAGACAGAAATTCATGTAAATGAATTGAAGTTTTATCTAATTGTTAATAATGCGTACACGTTTAAAATAAATCTAAATGTTATATCTAAACGTAAATATTAAATATAAATCTAAATGTTAAATCTCAATCTTGATGTTATATTTAAATCTAAATATTAAATATAAATCTAAATGTGTAATTTACATCTAAATGTTATATTTAAACCTAAATGTTCAATATAAATGTAATGTGTAATATAAATTTAAACGTATGAGCTAAATATTTCAAAAAATTTGCAAATAGGGCTGTTTCAGTGCCTTAGTCTGTATAATCAGCGCCACCTTGAAGCAACCTCAACCGCTGACCAATCAGGCTAAGGCGCTGAAACAGCTCTATTTGCATATTTGGCGCTGACCAATCAGACTAAGGCGCTGGAACAGCTCTATTTGCATATTTGGCGCTGACCAATCAGACTAAGGCGCTGAAATATTCCTATTTGCATATTCGACGCTGACACAGAGAGCAAGACACTGAAACAGCTCTATTTGCATATTTTCGAAACATTTAGCTCACACATTTAGAGTTAGATTTACAATTTAGGTTTAGATATAACATTTAAATGTATATTTAAGATTTAGATTTATTTTACATGTGTACACATTATACAACATTTTAAATATGAGGAAAGTGAGCTAAATGTTCAAAATATGTTGGCCAAGAAAACAGTGGCTGAACTCTTACATTCGGCACCCATACATGTGGCTGCATGAAATCCACCAATGAGCCAGCAGTTTGAACGCTCAAGATTAGTTGACTTGTAACTATTGTCAATAGCCAATGTTTATGATCACTATAATGTGCTCCTTCGAGAGAAAACAATCCTGAGAAGACAAAGATGGTTAACTCAGTGTTAGGTCAGATGACTCAGCAGATTATTCGAGGAAGATCGATTATTTTCAGAGGCACTCATTCATTGTGTAATAAACCTGCTAATCCATCCCTTTGAAACCCTGCTGTTTCTGCCTCCTCAGTATGGCTGCGATGTCCGACATCGGGACGCTCAGGGGCAGACGGCACTGGCCCTGGCTCGCGGCGCAGGGAGTCAGGAATGCGTGGACGTCCTGCTCCAGCACGGATGCCCCAATGAGCCGGCCACCACGCTTTGTTTTACGGGGGCCACGGGGGCCACGTCGTCCGGCCTTACGGTCTCCACCACGCTGAAGCTCTCGCACAAGAGCGGCAGCCCCAGCTTGACTTACAGCACTTCCAGAAGAGCGGTGTCGTAAACGGAATAAAGCTCGCAGGGCTTTGCGACCGCCAGATGGAACCAGCAGGACAGACGTTGCACTTCCTGAGACTTCTGCTTGTGTGATTTAACCAAAAAAAAAAAAAAAAAAAAAAAAATCCAGTTTTTCTAGATGACACTGTTGAATAAAAGAAGGTTACAGATTTGTAGGAGTGTGTAGCGCTGTTTACCCGCTGGTACTATTCAAGTTCGTCATGCCAATATTCTATAACCTGCAGTTAAGAACAGAAACGGAATCAAGGGCCTCCAAGTGCAGACTACAGACTCTGCTGTTTGAAGTCCCACGTATGATCTTTTTTTCCCCCTCACAATTTAAATTCAGAGTGCATATCATACTGTGTTATGTTCTTTCAGTGCATAAATAATGTTGTGTAAAAGTAAAAAAGGGAAAAAAAAACACTTTATAGTGGCTATAAAAAGAGGCTGTTCTAAAAAAAAAAAAAACTGTAGAGAATTCCATAGCTAAAAAACATATTATCATTCTATACATTTAAAAAGTGCATAATTTTAAAGATTGGTATTGTATGATTTGTACAGTCAGTTCTGTGTATATGACTCAAAATCATATGTTCTACGTCAGTGTTGCGGCGCGTGACGTTGAAAACCGCAGCTTGTGTCCAACAGACAACGCCTTGACTTTCTGACTGAATGTATTTAAAAAAAAAAAAGGGAAAAAAATCTGCTCAGAGTTCATGATTTCAAGGACTGATATGTTTTCACAACACTGAGATTTCCACCCACATCGCTTTCTTTACCTATTATAGCTGTGATATTGAAACGTGGGGAAGGTTCTCTGAACCGCTTTGATTGTGTTAGCTGAAAACCAACATGAAGCAGAGGAATGTTCCGCTCCTGCAGTACTGTGTGTGTTTTGTGTCCGTCCGGAGATGCCGCTGTGTGATGTATAAGCATATCTCCATTTGTATTATTTGTATTCTTCTTTTTTTTTTAACTCAGGCATTAATTCATAGAACATTCATTATCAACACTGTGGCTATTGCCTGAAATACTGCGAGTTGTGTCTTCTTTTCCCCACCCAGACAGATTCCTTGCACAGCCCGAGTTTCATCTGTCATATAAAAAAAAACCCCAGCAGTAATTATATGAGAATAACCGAATTTATTGCGCGTGAATCGTGTAAGAGTCTCAGCTCGACTCGAGATCTTCTGGATCAAACCAGTTCTCCGCTGGCTTCGACCTATTTATGGCGTTTCTAGGTCGGAGTCTTGGAGACGTTTTTCTTCCAAATACCACAATAGAGCAACTGAGATGGTTCGCATTATCCCCGAGATCCAAACCGCCGACACCGATAAGTCGCAGCCTTGAAACGTGACGGCTGCTCTGGGCTCTCCGGGTGGAGAGGTGCACCTCCGGAGGTATTTTTAACCCCTCGTCCCATATATGACGACCACGTCAAGGATCTGGACGTGCAGAAAGCAGGCCAGGCTCACGGACACATGGTTACGTACCGACAAAAAGATGACGCCACAAGAACAGAGCGGGGCTGGGAAAAGTAGATCAGAGCATGCCACCCAAGGGGGCTGCAGGAGCTGGCTGCTCGTGAACCCATGTGTTCAAATAGCGACGTGCTGAGCAGAGAAACAAATCTATTCACACAAATCTAATTCAAACTGGTTTCGGCGAGGAAGTCCAAGCAGTTCTACAGCTGAGAAATGGGTTCGGGCTCCTTAAACTAGGCAAAGATCTTCCTGATGAACTCCAGGAAACGCTTGGCGTACTGATCTGGGTGGACTGTGGAGATTTCTGATCCCGCCTGCAACGCAGACAGCCGACGGTTACACATCCGAAACCATTCCCGGCGATAAAGATCTGACAGACGCTAAGCAGCCCCGGACGTCTCACCCCATGTTTGACAGCCTTGGCGGCGTGGGCGGCCTTTTTCTTGGCGTCGTACTGCGTCAGCACGTCAATCAGGCCCAGGAAATACACTTCCCTCCTGGGCGCACCTGCAGGCATTCACAGCGTTTGTAAGTGGTGTGACATGAAATAAAACCGTTTCGCATCAATCACCAGGCCTGAATGGTCTGTCAGGACTCACCTTCAGCGCTCTGGACGGCATACACGTCCACATAGGGGTCAAACTCTCCAGGGCCCATGGCTTTGAAGGAGTTCATGTAGCCACTGATACCCTCTGGCGAGTTTGAGCCCAGCGGAGGAGGCGGGTCATTTTCATCCCGCTCTTCTTCCTCATCTTCAGAGGTTGACTCCGTCCCCTCCTCCTCCTCTTCCTCCCTCTCAGCCCGCTCCACGTCGTGGATGCCCAGCAGCAGGCTGTAGTCCATGATCCTCATCCGAACCAAAAACTGAATAACAATTAAAACAAAGAAAAAAACAAACAAAACATGGCTGACGAAACCAAAGACAACGTCCCTGCTTCTGCACCACCGTCTCCTTACCTCGATGTCTCTGCCGAGTTTATCCAGGATCTTCTCCTTCTCCTCATCGCTCACATAAACCTTCTGCATGTTATTCCGGAAGTCAGCGTCTTTATATGTGGGGAGCTCCTTCACCTTCAAAAGAGTGTTCATTCTGGGCACTTCTTGTCGTTGCCATGGAGGGAGCCTGACACCAGAGTGCAGGTCTTTGCTGGCACTGGGTTTCCAGCGTTTTCCTGCCCCCTCTCTCGGCTGTTTTCCCTTCTTGCTACAGTATCATTTAGCCTTAATGTGCTACATCGTTTATGCTATTTGTTCCTTTGCACTGTTCTTCAGAAAAGCCCTTTTTTGTGGTATTCATAACAGATCCCATTAATACCTACCTAAATTACCTAAAAGCCTAAAGCAAAGCAACCCTCCAAAGAGAGTCCATTCAGGGGATCAGAGTCTTTCCTCCCTCGTGCTCTCAATGGTCCTGCTTTGCCTACAACCTACTTTTGCTCATTGCAAAGGGAGCATGGACCAGCTTGGGCCTAACAAAGAGTTTGGGGGTGCAAATATCACCTTCTCTTTGAAGCTTGCTTCACGAGGCACCAGGGACCCCTGAAAAAGAGCATAAAAGAATAAGCGCTCACATAGTTACCAAAGCTTTGCTTTAGGTAATCAGCATTATAGCTGAAGATAAAGGTATCATTCCCCCCCCCCCACACACCCCCCACCCCCCGCCACCCCCGCAGCCACTCCTGCATGATTCACACAGGGCTTACCTTGAGATCATACTTCCTGTGCACGTGCAGTCTGTGGCTGAACACGTTCCTCATGACTAACAGGTAGGTGTCCTCACTCTCCACCGTCACTCTGTACATGCCCAGAAACTGAGGGAGGAGCGTGTTGCCATGGCAGGTGACGATGTGCTACAAGACAACTCCGGGTAAACAAAACGTTGATCTTCCAGGATCAAAGCCAAGGGGCTTTGATCATAACGCAACCTAGTATGTTATGTAACCTTTTATTACTACTGCCTATAAAACGCTACTAAACAACCTCCATTAAAGGATGACAACCCAGATCCCTCTGCCAAGTGCCTGCTTGGCGGAGTTGTGCGCTCTCTGTTGAGCACTGCAGCAATGCTCTCCTCCAAGCAATGATGCTCCAAAAACAGCGACGCAAAGTGCATCTTGACCTCCCCCTAGTGGTGGGATGAACTATGTTCTAAACTAATTTCAATAAATTAGAAATGTACACATTCAGTATCAAATTCAGTTTTCTTTGTTTTTTCCTCCTTGTTTTCTGCTGGCCCATCAGCAGGTCAGTGTTGATTATTCTTGACTGTCATTCTTCGAGGGGATTTTTCTGCCATTCTCTTCATAAAAACCAGAGTTTAACCTTTGGCAGCTTTTAAACATGAATTATTATTGAAGTTCCATCCCTAATTTCAGCCTTATAGTGCAGCATCGTAACCATGGCAACCAGGCTCTTTCAAAAATCATTTTCATCCAATAAATGGCTGCTGTTAAAAAATTCACTGCTGTAAAAAAAACCCCGGTAAAGGTGTTTTAAAGCCAAATTGCAGGAATTGTTGTAATTTGTGGCTCCTTGCAATAAAAATGTCAGATTGCTTCACTGGAGGTGAAGTACTGGAAAGACAAGCATGTGTATTTTTAGCTTCCATGTATTTGTTATAAGTCATGAATGAAATATAAATGCACTTTAAACAAGTGCAGAAGAGAAGCTGGCAAACACAACCAACCGAAGTTTCTATGGCAACCAAGGTTATCTCCTCGATAAATACAAAAGCAAGGGACATTCATGAATCAAGTGCTTGGTTTGCTCAGGGACTTCACCTTCACGGTCCTACCTGGTGATACTCGGACAGGATGTTGTGCATTTCCGCCACCTCCTCACTGGAGATTTCTTTCACGACCAACGTGCGGTCGTACGACGCCAGCAGCAGCCCCACACACACGCCATCTTCGTTTTTGACGGGAGGACTGCGCGCCAGAGAGACCTGTTGGTTAGAGGATGACGCGGGCAGATACACCCATGCAGAGACTTTCAATCTCTTAAGGAAAAGTCATGATTTCTGCTGCGATACAGCCGCACAGCACAGCTGCATATTTAAGGTCGGTGACCTTAACAAGAGAAATGGAGAACTCAGAAACCAGCCAATGTTCTTGTTATGTTTAAGTTCTCAGATGCACCAAAGTTTTGCTATGCAAACATGTCCTCTGCAGAGCGAATGATGACGCTCTCCGCCACCTGGCGCATGCAAAATATCCCATAAATGCAAATGTCGACGGCGGCATACACGTCGGGAAAAGGCCGAAAGCCTGGAGAACCGTCTGTTTTCCATCCACAGGATAAACTGTGATTTGTAGGCGGTGCTGGCGGGAGGTCGCAGTCGTACCTGGTAATCCTGGTCCTCGATTCCAAATCTCTCGCGCAAGTTCCTGAACACTTGCGGACAGTACTCCTTAAATTTGAACTGTCCCGGAAGGTTCTCTCTAAGGAACAAAAGGTATTTCATTGGATTTCACCATCTTCTCGACAGGTTTAATGTGACATTTCCCTTCCCAAATCCTTACAGCATGTGTGTTTGGATGAGGAAAAGTGCGCTTAGTCGTGCTACCCGTTTTTTATCTGATCTCCTCTCCTGACAGGCGCATTGGTCATCATCCTTTTTCATATCAAAATAAATAAATAACAGTTCACCATAGCAACAGCACTTTGACTTGAAGCTTAGTCTTCCTGGCACCTCTTTCTAAGTCTTTTCATGGCCTGGATTCCTCAATGGATTAAAAGATTATTGAAAACCACTCAAGTTTTTTGTGATTACAGCCATACAGAGATCGAACGCAAGGCTCACTTATCATAAATTAGTATTTTAGAGCTATTTTTTCCCCTGAGTGAATCTCTTTCTATATCAGTTGTATTTCCTCATAAAATAACATCTCTTTTTATGCTTTAAATACAATCTGCTGCTAGTGCTAACATGAAGAAACTTTTGCTTTCTTTTCTTCTCTGTTTTTTGTCTGATTTTATTACAAGTAATCATTGTCAATCTGGACGATTTCAGGCTATTGTTAGGCTGGAAAGAGAGCCCCTCTCTGAAGGGTTCTGCCTTTACTGATAAGCACTTGCAGGGAGACGGATCACAGGAGCCACAGAAATGTGTGAAAACCACCGGAAGAGCGGAACGGAGGTCTGTGTGAGCCGGCGCAACGAGCAGAAAGGAGCGCGCTTACTTGTTGAAGAGGTGGTTGTTCACTTTGATCTTGGTGCTGGCTTTGAAATCGTCTGGCAGCAGCATGACAGGTACAGGCACCTGGCTCAGGTCATTAATCTGCACATGATCAATGGGAGAGAGAAAATGAATTCACACACACACACACACACACACACGCACACACACACACACGCACACACACACACTTGCTGAGGTTTACACGGCAAGGGGCAAATAAAAAAGGACTCAAAATGTCAAATGTACAGATAAAACTTATTCCAGCAGCTGTTTTAAAAACAGTTTAAAAAATATATAAATGTAACCAGTTTAGTTGTGTGTTTGTGTGTGTGTGTGTGTGTGTGTGTGTGTGTGTGTGTGTGTGTGTGTGTGTGTGTGTGTGTGTGTGTGTGTGTGTGTGTGTAAAAACACTTAAGATTTGCATGGCTGTAGCAATGATTTTAGTTTCTTTTTCTGCACTTTGGATGAATAAATTTGTTGGTGTTGGCTCACTAATTTATGTTTTATTTAGTCTTTTCGTCTGGTTATGTTCTTTGTGAATTTTAAAAATAATTGTAATTATAATTGGGATGGTAAAAACACACACGCACACGCATGCGCTTACCGTGTGATTGACTCCCCACATCAAGACGCTCAGCACCGGGTCACTGGCGCGGAAAACCTCCACGTTCTGCTGCACAAAGTGCTTCTTTTTGGTCTTTCTCTTGGCCGCCAGAGTGCTCAGAGTGGAGGTGATGTTGGGAGAAGACATGGTGCCCTCGGGCCCGTCCGTGCGGCTCTCCGCGGGGTGAAGCAGCCAGGAGTGAGCTGCTGAGCTGCGGCCGATGTTCACGCCTCCTGCTCTGGACGCACAGCAGCATGTGCAGGCGAACTTTCTGCTATGTGTTTTGTGCCACTTGCTGCCAATTCCGGTATATATTTTGATACATATCTCACTCATTATGACTTTATTGCTAGTGTTGGCCACACATACGTTGAATCATCCCAAACCTGCGTGTTTTAAATTGATTTAATTGAAGAGTTAAATGGTTGGTTCAATTTGTAGTCTGCTTTCTTAGATATGACGACATCTAGCGGCGGAAGTACAGAGTGCTCGTTTAAGATATCAAATTTAGGACTGACGCTTGAAATAGTTTTATTAAAAATGATAGTTGATAAATAAGTATTGAAAAATAAAGTTTAGTTCTGGAGGGAGCCACAGTAAAATGTTTTTAAGTATTTTTTTCCGAATAAACAAACAGATTAATCTATAATGAAATGAAGAGCTCACCTTTTTATATTGAATTCAAGTCTAGAAAACAGATCACTCAAAATCTTACCCACAACTGATAATAAAGTACAGTATAATGCCTTTAAACCTCAAAGTTTTCTAACTAACACAAGCGATTGTGAAAGAAGAATACAGCAGAAGGAATGTAGGAAGAAAAACAAGTATGCAGGTGTGTATCTTTCACTGACTGTTCTTCAGGTTTGGGCATTTGTCTGACAAAACCTGTTGTTGACTTTGTTAGAAACATTACAAGGTTTTCTGCATCCATGTATTTGTGCACAGTGACCTTCGTATTTAAGATCTGTAACAAAACCATTAAAGAAAAAATCAACACACTGTCATTGCTTAAGATTTAATTAAAAAGAAAATAAGGGCAAAAATACACTAACTCTACATTAAAATTTCAGGTTTTATATGTCAGATCACATTATTTATGAGCATTGCTGTTACGATAAATAGAATCATATTAGAGATAATATAAATAAGACTTGAGATATTACAGTAATTACAAGATCAGAATTTGGAGTAATTAAAAATACTTAACAAAAAAATGATTAAATATAATACATTGATAGAAAACCAATTGTACAAAAAAATTAATGTATTTTGCCGGTGTTAGAGTTACTTAGTAATTGACATTTGTTCGGGTGCTTTGATGGAGGTTTTGTTTAGTGACTATAATCCCAAATTTCAGCAGAGGGCGCAACAAAACAAAGTTACACCTGGTTTCAGAGCAGGGCTTCCCTGATGGAGGGCTGCTTCGGCTGGTGGAGGGAGAGGCTGAGCTCCTGCTGCGGTCCTTCATCTTCGACTCCTCTCCTCTGAGTCCCCGAGTCCAGGTTCTGTGCGCTTCTAACAGGTCAGGCTCCCCTTCTCACCCGTGTTTGAAGAGACCTGCAAGCCGTTCTGATCCACGCACCAGCACTGGCCGCGTCGCTTCCCTCGAGAGGACCAGCACTGCACCGAGGAGCAAAAATACAGCTTTGGTTGGTTTTGGCAGGTGTTAATAGAGATGTTAATTTGAGCTACACAGGCCGGAGCTGTGTGGTTCTGTGATTCATCTGTTTGGGGGGAGGTCTTGCCTGCTTCTTCCTGAAGAAACCTCGCTTGTCACAGTTGGGCATGTAGATGTCGTGTTGGGAGTCAAATAAATGGGCGTCGAGACCTTTGATAAGGGTTGTCAGCAGTCTCCGACATGGACCCTGGAGGAGGTGAGGAGACGCAGATCATCAGCTCTGTTTGTTTAACCAAAAAAATATTTGGCTTGTTGCAAGAAAAAGTTTTACCTCATTTGGATCCTCTGTCAGTGCTGCATCTAAGATGAAATAATGACATTGATGTTGGCATCAAACATTTATAAGTGAGGCGCGTTAGCTGCAGGAATTTTTCAACCCCTCCTTTCAGTGATAGCGCTGGTGATGCTAAAAGCGCTGAACTGTGACAAGCTCAAACGGGGAAGCTCACATGTTTGCCTGTGAAACCTTTCTGCATGCAGACACATAAAAGGAAGCTCTTACCTGCCAAGTGAGCGTTGGCAGTCGGGCCGATGCTGCTGGCGTTGCTGCAGACTCCCCTGCCTTCCAGCAAGGCTCGCAGGGGCCTTGGCTCACCCGGCGGCGGTGTGCATCTGAGACCCACTGCACAGCTCAGAGTGTAGACGCCACACTGTCCTCCAATGCCCGGGGTGGTAGCATTCGAGACCTCAGACGCCTGAGTCTGCATGGGCTTTGGTTTACAGGTGGGACACCCCCTGGACGGCGTGGTCAGCGGCACTGGGCTTGACAGAGCCAGCTGCAGGAGGAGCAGCACCAAGATGTTAATGCTCAGGAGCATGTCACACTGGAGGTCCGGGACGACTTAATTCCCCCGAAGGACTTCCGTACTCAGCAGGGATGCAGGTTGTCTGCGTCAAACTGTGGACGGTAATTCCCACAAGCCAAGGCGAAGTGATAATGAGGCTGAGAGACACGGCTGGCAGCAGCTTTTAAAGAGCCCTAACCAGTGGGGAAAGGTATGATGGGGCACGTGATGGAGAATGTTAGTTTTCTCTTTCATTACCACACAGCTGAGCACACCCCATTCACCCTCGCATCTGACACAAACACACTCACGCACGCTCATGCCATTCGTTGTCGGTCATCTCGCAGTGCTGCAGCAATTTCTCCAGCAACATAAATCATGCACGATTACTGTCTGTGTTCCTTCATTTTTCTGCCTTTCCCCACAGGATTTTTCTTTCTTTTTTTGTTTCGGTGATGTTTTATGTAAGCAACCAATCATGACTCAGCGGGCGAGAAAATACAACTGCTGTTCATCGTCAGTTTGAATATTGTCAGCCCCTCTTTGCTGCATCTGAAAATAAAAAAGCACCTCATAAAATATAAAAGTAAATCCATCAGCAGTACTGGAATCTAACAATACACTTTATTTGCTCTGAGTTTTAAAGTCATAACTTACAGTTTATGGCTGCAGAGTTAAGAGTGTTTTGTTGCTTTATCCGTGTTTGTATTGGATTCCTGATTTTTTTTTTATTGAATTAGCAACCACTAAACAAATGTTTCCTTTCACATCGTGTTTACGGGGAATATGACTGCGGGGCCAAACATTCTGAGGATGACAATGAGTGGAAGGAGTGCCACTCAAGGTTGGATGACTAAGGCTGTAATAGCCACAGGCAGAAAGTCCCACCCTGTAAATTCCATTGTCCATGAGTCATAAACAGATTAAAGTGGAAGATATGACCTTAAAACGGGTCTGGTCATCTTATAACTTTATTTATGCGGTGTTTGTGATTAGTTAATTCAATTTGGTGAAGAATTTAGCTGCAAATGTCCAGATGAATGTTTTCAATACTTTCTATGCCTTAAAAAGGACAGGACTTTGTAGGAGAGGGTTTTAAACGTATTATATTAAAGTGAACAAAATCATTTTTGCAGATGTGGGAGAACACGCAAACTTCCTCATAAAAAACCTCAACTAAGCTGAACTTTGTAACAAGGACTGTGCTAACCACCAACTTAAAAATCAGTCTGAAGACAATGGTATTAAAACACGTATAAATGACTTTCAACAGGTAAAAAAAACAAACAAACAAACAAACAAAAAAACACTGTTTGAAAATGACCATCTTAAAATGCTCACACAAAGACGCAAAGATGAAAAAATTCAATGATCCCTGAAAGGTAATTCAAACATTAGGGTTCTAGGAAATTTGGTTAGAGAAACTAACAAAAATGAAGCCTAAGAAAAAAAACAAATGTAATTGAAGCAAAAATTCAAACCTAATGCAGTTGTATGTAAAGTCCTTACTGTACATGTCACCAATCAGGCACTCATACTTTGCACCTACAGCGGCACTGCAGCAGTTAATGACGTTATTTTTCTTCTGTGTTGTGATTGGTCGATGGGGCGGGACTTCCGGGAGTACAGATTGGACGCAAAGTGACAGACTTTCAACCCGTTAAAGCTTGAAGAGAAACCAAAGGACGACGCGACACAAGTTTCTAAACAGTAAGGAACCAATCCGAGTCAGAAAGTTTTAAAACAGTCTGTAGATACACTGGGCGAAAATTGCGTTTACGAGACGTTGTTAGCCATATAACACGACAATGACGGCTAGCATAAAGCAGCTAGCCGGCCCACTGTAGTTTAGGGAACGCAGTGCTGCGTTCATGATAGCGTCTTAAATAGGTAAACACATGACGACTCTCGAAGTTCTCATCAATTTCACCGTCTGATTTTTATTAACAAGACTTGATGTCACTGTTCAATAAACGTAATCAAAACCAATAAAATATTTCATAAAATCAGCACTTACAGCATTATTTCTACCCGAGACAAGATATACAGCACTGTCAGTACAATATTACAATAAGGCACATTAACTTTGAGTGAAAAAGAAAAAAACATTTTAAATGTGGTATTTTTTCTGTTTTTATTGTAATTGTAAATAATCTCCATTTCCTCTAGATTAAGTTTCTTTCTTTTTTACCTGTAGTTCACTATATGGGTTCCAGATTAGCTCCATTTAACAAACAAAACGACCCATAATACAGTATATCAGGCCCTCCATAATTATTGTTATTATTATTATTATTATTATTATTATTATTATTATTATTATTATTATTATTATTATTCAACTGTTCAATGTAAATTATCATAACTTGGAACTATGAATGTGTCAATTACTACTTTACACAACTGTACTCGTGACTAATAGTACAGTATATGGTTACAAGTCCCTACTTGAAAATTCTTTTGTTGTTGTTATTTCTTTAAGAAATTACCTGGAGATTTGAATCGAATGGGCGTATAACTTAACCAGTTTCAGACACATACACACTTGAAAACACATCAGTCTGGGAGCCTTGCATCAACACGAAAACCAGTCCATACTTGAGTCACAGTTCACATCAGGGGAAACAAATAGATGCCTGAACACCAGAAGAGTAAAACAGTATCACGAACAGGAGCCTCACGCTCATGCCTGTCAACAGACCATCTGCAGTTAGTTTAGAGGTTTTTGCCTGCCTTTGGAATGTGAGCTGTTGACGATATGGATTAACGGTAAATGGAAAAACACAGACACATCATCTCTTCACGGGAAGGGCTTGGCTCAAGGTTCAAACTGAGGTCTTTCCTATTGTGACTTCAAGGAAGATTGTATTCCTTCTTTTCTTGAACATATTTCTCCCACAGCTTTTACTGCTAAGTCAAAAGCATCATTTAGTGGAGGTATTTTAGTAAACAGAAGAAATATTCAATGTATAAAATCATCATCATCTAATTATTAGATTTATTTCTCATTATTTATACATTGTTTTCTTTATTTTTTTCTCCTCTATTAGACTGTTATGATTTTCAGACATGGGAGACGTAAACCATTATCGCATAAGGAGAATTCGAGAAATTCGGGAAGCACGAAGGGCGAGATGGCGGGGGCAGCTAAGGAGGATGTTAAGAGATGGAGACGTACTCAGGTAACTAATCTCTCCTTTACTGGATTGGCAAAACATTTGGCCTGAAAGTAACGTTTGGCACCTTTCTTTGGATCATTTTATAGGTATCACGGAAATTCAGATGAGGTGGGATGTTTTGTGGCAGCGCGTCCTTTTTCAAGAGGATATCGCTATTTTGAAGTAAGATTTCTTGTTAACCCGACACTCTAAAAACAACAGCCATGAAAGTAGACGCTCTTAATTATGTTGTTTAAATTTCATTCTGCCATGTGTGGTACTACATGTAGTAGTCAATTAATAAATTACTTCTTTAGTACTCTAAATATCTGCGTATTCCTACTGTAATATGCATATTTGAGTTTTCCGCATTTTAGACAAGTGTTTTAATTAGGTCTTACGTTAAACCAGTCTATTGTGATCAAGGTCGTTGGGATTCATGCAGACTAATAGACGCACTTCACATGAAAATGGAGGAGCTGTTTCTGCGGTAGAAATGAGTATACAAGTTCTGATATCTGTGTTGCCTGATTTCATAAATTGTGTATCTGGAGATTAGTAGTTTTAGCCATGCTAATGGTAGGTACTAGGCAATCTAGCGCGCAAACATCCTAAAACAGTGACTGTCTCTTCAAGTTCAGACTTGTCTAGGAAACACATCCTGTTGTGAAAGAGTAACAAATCATCTCGAGCTTTTATTCTAAAGTGGGTTTCATTAGTCTGACTCATGTTGTGATAATTGTGTCTGAGGAAGCCATTTGCGTAAATGGGCACACGAGCTAATAAATGATAATAAAGTGCACGCTGGTTGTAGATTTCAGGGTTTGTCTGCTTGTTTTTTTCTGGTGCAGAAAAATGGAGATGTAACTTCCCACTCTCACAGGATTGGTGTTGAAATCATGGGAAATGTTAAAAAAAAAAAAAAAAAAAATCCTTCTCCGCTTAGCCCCGATTTTGCTGCCAGTGCTCGCAGATTGTAGTGTGTCCATAGGGCTCCCTTGGGATGATGTCATTTGGTCAGCATTCAGTTATGATAACAACTTTGGAGGCCAACTCTCTACTCAAGTGCTTTTTTTATGGTACCAGAACATGCAGAGAGACACGGTACATGACTGTGTTACCTAGGATATGAAATGAAGAAAGGAGGATCGTCAGCACAGAGGGTGGAGCTTTTCTGCTAAAGCTGCAATTGAACTTTGCTCCAACTTTAAACGATTGGTTTTACAGCGACACCTTTAAAGTGAACCTGAATGAGGAAGTGGCTTGGTCTGTAGAAGATGTAGGAAGATGTAGCAGTGGACAGAATAATGAAATAATACCAATACCTGTCATTAACTTCTGTTTTTTAAAGAGTTTTGAAGAACTCATGGTAGCTGCCGTGGGACAGAATAGTTTTACCCCTGTAGTTGTAGCTATATTAATAATTAAGTGATGTAATTACAAATAAGATGAATATTTTACATACCTTTATGACAGAATATTTTCAACATGAATCTGATTTATATTTGCGTAATTCTACCTAAAATAAAGTAATAAAAGTACAAATCAGATGTTATATTTTATTTCACTGAAATGAAAAGCAGCTGGACAGAAAAATACTTTTGATCCAGTCAAAATGTTTGTGTCGAGTACGGACGGTGCTTGGCCAGCAAAGTTGGTAGGATTCATTTCAACCGCGCACGCGTGTGTGTGCGTGCGTGTGCGTGTGCGTGCGTGCGTATGTGTGCGTTTTGCAGGTAACAATCATCGACACAGGAGTGAGGGGAATGATTGCTGTTGGTTTGGTGCCAAAGTTGTACGACCTGGACCATCAGCCGGGCTGGCTCCAACACTCTGTGGCTTTTCATGCTGATGATGGCAAGTATGTAACATGTAGCGCAGACTAAGTGCATCCTGCTGTCCATACTGACGCCGTAGACATCCAGTAATGCATGAGCTCTGTGTGTCAAAGAAAGCCCGGTTTGGTTTTGGCGCGGTTAACTGTGTTCTTATCCACCCGTTGTGTTGACTGTTACATTGTTTTTAATGATTGTGTTTGTACCTGCGTGACTTTGTTCCGTGCGTGGAAACGTTTGAGCAGATTTGATGTGTTTTTTTGTTATTAGTCCAAATAACAAATAGGCTGATGTTATGGTGGGGCAAGTTCAGGCACATAGTGGAGACTTTCATGTTGTCTCTCATTGTTCTCGCAGGCAACCTGTTAAGACGCCCAGAAGTAGTAGACTATCTACACACTTAACCAATGTGTCAAAGAGTATGTGGCTCATTTGCCTTTATATCATCTGATTTTCTTATTTTTAACTCCAGCTAGAAGCTGTTGATGCTTTTTTTCCTTTTCAGTCACAGCCACCTTAACTTCATAACCAAGATAAACACTAATGTTATTAAACCCAGTACATTCAGGGATTCTCTTTTCAGCTGTGTACGTTATTCCTCGGGGCAGTTATGCAGGTTAAATGCTTACAGCCTGCTTTTCTACAGGCTGTATAACGGCAACACTGTCGGGCAGCAGTTTGGGCCAAAGTGCTGCCGGGGTGATAAAATCGGCTGCGGAATATCCTCAGACTCTGACGACGGACAAGTGACAGTGTTTTTTACCAAGAATGGAAAGGAAGTACGTGCTCTCTGTTCCTCTCTAACATTCAGCCCGTGCACGTATCTTAGTTTCCAGATGCACAGTCTTGTTTCTGAATGTGCGCGCAGGTGGGCAGCGTGGAAATCGCAGCGTCTCTGGACACTCTCTACCCGGCCGTGGGGATGCACTCTTTGGGGGAGGAAGTGCTGCTGGACCTGAACGCTGAGTGGGGGACGGAAGAGGACGACGGACAGATGATAGTGGACAGTCACGAGGATGACTGGAGCTGTCTTCATGACGTCAGACTGACTGGCACAGTGAGTGTTCCCATTGAAGAGAAATAAGTCAATACTAGAGTTTTCTCTCTTTTTCATTCCCTCTCTTCTTCCCTCCGTGTGATGACAGATATGGGGTGTTTTGCTTTGACTCAGCTGTTGATAGTCATGCGTCCTCAGCGGACTCGTCCTCAGGCATGGGCGAGTAACTTGTAGATGACTCTCACTTTTAATTAGACTTTATTACTACAAATGTAGCTTCTCCTGTATAAATGCAGGGCCTACAAACCACAGCCTAACCTCCCTGGAACTCCTCACACACACACACTCCTGCACGTCATGACAGTGCATGACAGCTGTCAGGACAGGGAGCTTCCCAAGACAAAGAGAGATGTGGGATTTCAAAGCAGTGGCAGTGGTTCAGGGATTAGTCCTGCTGTAACAACGGATTTTTAGTACCTGAGCCTCATTTGAGTCAGTCTTTATCTGTCAAAACACCGACTTCAGGAGCTGTTTGGTTTTGCTAATACATGCGCTTGCACTGTGCTGGCACGGGCATCGATCGGTCATGAACACACACAATTTATGAGAGATTTTCTGTTGCCTAAACGAGGTGCCAACACCACAGTTGTAATTTATAGCCCTCAGTAAACAGAATTTCCCTCCTGAGCCTGCAGAGGCCGATGAATCTGATAGAGCTAAAGCTGCTGATGGTGGAGATGCATATTATACTGTGTTTACTTATTATTAGATAATTAATAATACCATAATTACTTATCATGTGTGACTAATAGCTAATAAATCCTCTCTCGTGTTCACAGCTGCTGAAATACGTGGGCAAAGGGAAGAGCATCGTCGACGTGGGCTTAGCTCAGGCCCGGCGGCCTCTCAACACACGCTTCCATTACTATGAACTAGAGATCACAGATGCTGGAGAGAAGTGTTATATAGCCCTGGGGCTGGCGCGAAGGGTAAGAAACTGTTTCAGGCAATGATAATGTGACATTGATTCTACCACACGGCTGCTTCCAGGGACATCACACACCTCGTCGCCTCTGTCATGCAGGCATCATAAGGAACTACTGTTTTGATGTATCTGTTTGGAGTTCTTTAACTGTGTGACATCCTCACGATTGGCAGCTAGAGAGCAGTTCATGGCCCCTCTTAAATGTTTGTGCGCTGCAGAACAAATGATGCACGACAGAGACGACAGGTAACTTTTGCCAAACTTATTTTGGACGCTGTGCTCTTATCTCTGGGTGAGATGAAACCCTCACGCGTACCCCAACAACACTCCGTCATCTTTGTCCTGTATGCTCCACTACGCTCACTCTTTCCAGTCTGAGTGATGGATGACCAAAAGAGGAAAAGCTAGCAGCAGAATAAATATTGTCTCATTTCATCCCCACATCTGGTTTTCCATCCAAAGCAACTTGTTCCGTTCAGATGCGGATCCGAAAGGCGAAAACGGCCCTCAAGTATGCGAAAGGTTCCTTTTAGGATGAATGGTTTTCACTTCCTGGTTCCTTTGCACGCCGTCGCCATCAGCAAGAAGAAATTAACAAGTACCGGTAAACAATAACTAAATGCGTGTGTGAGCTCCTTAGGCTCAGCAGCCGATGATTGATAGCCTTATGAATGCCTCAATTAGGCGGTTTTAATCTGCTGACAGCATATGATGAATCACATCTTGGAAATGAGTTGGATCAAACAGAAGACCTGTTGGATGTTAATCCATCAAAGATGTAATCGGCCGCATGAAATCATCACGAACTTGTCTGCGTTATGTTTAATCGTGAAGGGCAGCTTCATGGCACGCACCGCTCACAGCTGTGGGAGTGACTCCAGCGTCACACTTGCAGACCGCTGCCTGGGAGGTGGTGAATGTGCATCTCGCCTTCCGTTAGCGCGCCGCGCCTCTGACTCCACTGTTGGTTACTATGTTGGAGTGTTGTTGCCCCTGGGTCAGGCGACACGGAGACTGAAGCTCGGGCTCCTTCGCTGATTGTTTGCCTGGGAATGTTTTTCTTTGTGCATCTGCGGTTCAGCCTTATAAATCAATCCAGCGATCATTCCTGAGGCTTCTTCCATGCAACACCCACCCTGCTGAGACAAAAAAAAAAAAAAATCAAAATAAAGGTTTCTCTGCATTGCAGGGAAAACAGTCCTTAATGGTTGCCAGTTACTTGTAGCAGAGAATTTATAGCGCATTCCTTGTTTTTCATTGCTTCAGGCAAAGCCAAGTTTTCTACACACTGTTCATTACAGACTCCTTATCTCTGTAATTCAGTGGTATTCCTTCCGCCCTCTCTTGCTTTCTCCTTTCAACAGTTAATTTTCATACCTGACGCTGTACCCACCGTCACATCACAGCCCCATTGATGGGGGTGTGATGTGATGGTGGGTGCAGCAACACAAGTTACACTAAGCATTTAGCTATAAAACAGAAATGAAATGTTTTTCTTACATTTCAGGTGTTTCAAGGATTCCAGGCTCTAGACTTGCTGAAGTTGCCTGAAAAAAGGTCATTTGGTGATAGATAGTATCTGCAGTATGTGGCTACTTTCCAGGTCTCGTCTCAACGATTATATAATTGATAGAAGCATTAAACTCAGTCTCCAGCCATTGATTAGACCCCTTGATAGTTTTGGTCTTTGAGTGTTTAAGTTTTCCAACCTGCAGCCTGCGAGATGGGGGCCGTTATCGTTCAGTTTCATCTCTCTGGGACATTTTAGCTCTCCTTCAGAGACCGTAAGTCATATGACCTTGAAAAAAAAAAAGAGAGCAAGAACTGGGAGTAATGGGGCACTTTGAAAATGAGATTGTTGAAAATTCCCGGTTTACACCTTTCAGTCCATTCATCAAATTTCTTTTGCAGTGTATACGTATTTAGTGACAAACAGGTATACATGCACAAAGAAGTCAAGTTTTGGGTTGATCTAGGTGTGTTTATCCCTTGTAGTCTGGTAACTGCTGTTATCTTAGTAAACACATCACATCACGACATTAGCTTATTCCAGTCATTGTATGTGTTGTAGTTTAATAAAAAGGACCATGTCAGCACATTAACAAGGTCAGATTAGCGATGTTGATCAGAGCTGGACCCTGATATCATCCCGATAGGTGTCAGCAGTAGGTAAGAGCAGGCTGTGTGGCGAAGATGGCATCTCTTGGACCGGGACTTCGGATGTTAACCAGAGTGAGCACTGTTTAATACCAGGACAAATGTTTCGTCAAATACGACGTGACCTACGTCATCGTTGTTGTATGTCATGGTGGGGGAACGTTGAGCTTCGCAGAATAACCTTTCTGCATCGTAATTCACCCGTGTGCAGTAAACACACCACAAACAGTGTCCTGAGACAAATGGACCCAAACCCGTTATTCCTCAATGTTTTACTGCATGACGTCAAAGGAAAAACCCCTCTCATTTTCAGTGACTAATCTACAAGAAAAGTCTGTTTATCGTTTAAACGTGTCCGTCTTGCACCAGGAAAATCAAGTATGCTACATTCTATGAGCACATAGTCCATTTGTAGAGTTTATTAGGAAATGCCTTGTTTTTCCAGAATACGTCTTCACCTGTTTTCTCTCTGCTCGCACTGCCGCTGGTGTCAGAGCCACATGTGAAGCTGCAGAGAGGTGATCGCACTGAAAATTGTAAAATGAAAGTAACTGGCAAAGAATTTAGTGGTAAATGGTAGGAGCCTCAGCCTCATGGCTCCTAAAGGCTGTTATTTTCACTGTTAAAATGACACAGGAGTGAAGCATACCGACATGCTTCAGCCATCTTGACCTTTTATTGGGTAGAGTAAAAGAACAGAATGAGACGTACCACAAACTTTTGGTGTTCCGCAGAGTGAGAAACAAAAAAACTCTTGATAATGAGCAAAAGACTGATTTCTGATGGCTTTGTGTGCTTGTTTGTGTGTGTGCAGGACTATCCCAAAAACAGACATCCAGGCTGGAGCAGAGGGTCCATAGCTTATCATGCTGGTGGGTACTGACTGAACATGAAATGTGGGAGTTTCTCCCGCAGCTAAAAGCTGTTTTTTAGACTTTTTCTAGAGGTTATCATTTCCTGCAATGAAGTAGGAAGTGAATGATGCTCCTCTGCGTTGGGGGTTTTCCTTGGCGTCCTCTGGCTTTAGTTTTGAAGGTCAGGTGACGGAGGACTGGAGGAGTTAGTCTGAACAGGAGTGATGAATCAGAAGGAGAGTGAATGGATGTTTGGGCTTTATCCACCCAAAACACCATTTGTAAATGACAGACATGTCTGGATGGTTGGCATGGTTACCTCGCCCCCGCATGTGCCATTAAGCCCTAATCAGCTCTTTGTTGCAGATGATGGAAAGTTGTTCCACGGCAGCGGCGTGGGGGATCCGTTCGGCCCGCGCTGCTTCGAAGGAGACATCATGGGCTGCGGCATCATGTTCCCACGCGACTTCTGCACCGATGGTGACAGACTTTTCACCCCTTCTTTACGGTGCCGTTCACTGACCAGTCTTTAACATTCTGGTCGTCGTTTTCTTTTCCGTTTCAGATGACACGGACGACTGGGACTTTGAGGTTTTTTCTAGGCCCAGCGATGTTCAGAATGACTTGTACGCTGGCAATGAAGATGAAGAGGGTGAGGGAGAAGATGTAGACGGGAAGAAAGTCATGGTAAGGTCTCAGAATCTGAGATAATGGTAATGCTAAAGATCTATGCCCGCCAAACTCTTCATTCGTTTAGTCTTTTGAACCCTTTGGTGCCCCCTTGTGTCCGAACAGGTGTTTTTCACCAGAAACGGAAAGCTGGTGGGGCGCAAGGAAGTGGCCTTACCTGCAGGAGGCCTGTACCCCACGATTGGAATGATGAGCACTGGGGAGAAGGTGAGAGTAGACTTGCACCCGCTCAGTGGCTGATCCAGGGAGGGAGGACGGAAAAGTGACCATCATCGAAACCAGTTGATCACAATGTGGCGGGAAATAAGCGTTACCTCCGCAGCTCCAAGGTGTTACTTGAAAAGGAACCTCGGCGTAGGGAAAGAACGTGGAACCTTCACGCTGTAGGAAGCATGGGGGAAAAAAAATTATATATAAAATGTGCCTCAAAAATTACTGTTAATCAACGTGCTTTAAAAACAGATGGTGTCGGGAAAACAATATTTGTGAACGTTTAATCAAAGCAGAGATGCCAAAAGCTCGCACATAAGAAAACTGATGAGTGTTGCTGAAGGTGTGCGCTGCATGTACGCAGTCGGTAACAGCTGCTTTGTGTCTGGAATGTGGAAGCACTGAAGCGTTAGCCAACAAGAGATCAGCGACACAACAATCCACCTTTATTACTGAATGATTCCAAAGCATCATTCATGAGCTTCAGTTCTTTAGAAAGCAAACCGATCACCAACAGTGCATGTTATCACGATCAGTCCTTACAGGGAACCGAAGACACACATGCGTGGTCACGTGTTTTCACTGTTGCCATACTTGTCATGCAACTACATGTAGCAATAGGTTCTTATAGCATGTATAATACAGTTTGCCTTACACACAAGCAAATCAAATAATAATGATCATTTAATGCCAAACTCTGGAGCCTTCTGAGAAACGGACTCATCTAGTTTTTTTTTTTTTTATGTCTCATGGAGGAAATGAAACCCTGTGGAGGATCGGGGGTGACAATTGTATCATATACTAAATGTATTGGGATAAACAATGTTGTCGTGCAGATATTGATGTTTGAAATGAAGCCATACCGTCACTAATATTTGCTGCTCTCAGGTACATTTGTAAATTGGAGAACTTTGTCCATTAGGCGATTGTGCCGCAGATGTTGAATGGAAACATTCAGCTGCACCATTCAAATCAGGAAACAGGCAGCAGTGGTGTGGTCAGGGTCTCCGTGTCATCCTGGTTAGCCTGACCTCTGATGACTCTGAGATGCTTTGGTTTGCATTCCTCCAGCCTTCCCTGGATGGTTTCAGAGGTCTGGATGTGCCTGTACATCATCAGTAATACTGTACTTGGTGCAACGTCTCATCTGTGATTTCAATGTTGTGGCTGATTTTGAATGTTTTCCTGATGTTTTTTGTTCTCTCAAACTATTTTCCACTCTTGTGCAATTGAAGACTGTTGCAATCTGAGATTCTTTGCCAAATTCTACACTCAGTCCCTTTTTCTACTTTTCTGCTCCAAATCCCAGATATTACTTAGACGCATTCAGCTGTTTTGACTTTAAATGTAGCTTTTGTAATTTATTAAAAGCTGGATATTTGGCCCACCGTCGCAGAGGGAGTTATGTAAAGAATCTCCTGTTTCGTTTGTTGATTCCATATTAGCAGGACTAATCAAAATCTCCCAGATGGATTTCATGGAAACCTGCAAAGAGAATGAAGAACGAGCCAAAGAAAAGCAGCAAAAATGTTGCTGCAGGTCTGAATAAAGTCCAGGAATCTGACTATAAACAGACACTTGGGCTGCAGCGAGCGCAGCCAGTGGGGCTTTAACGGGCAGATGGCGTTAGCATGTGGATGTTCATTACATGAACCTCAGGTTGAGAACATTTGCACTTGCACACCTTTGCCCAGGTGTGGTCCATCTATAGACGCCACCATCACTTAAACTCTTCAGGTGTATGTGAAGGTGTTCCCTCACATTTCCTTTCTTCACTTTCTAATTCCTGTTCATTGTCTGAGTTCAGGGCACCATCTATGAACTCTGGAACAAATCATTTCACAAGCTGGTTCCTGGTTTGGGGGGTTTGTGTTCGCTGGACTTTATTCTGCTTTATGTTGTTCTCTTCACTTCAATCAGAAAGGTTTGTGATCAGGAGGGGGGAATAAGATTACCAAAATATTGTAAAAGAGGAATAAAGAATATTTCCATATGTCATTTGTGCTGATGTGTCCAGTTTATTGAAGTCAAACACAGAAGGAAGACACTGAGTTCTCCTTAAAAGTTTTAATCATCTTTCAGTTTCCACTGAAAAGCCAAAAGTGTTATATTACAATTTTTTTTTTTTTAAATTCAGCAGACATATTTCAGATTTACAAACCTTAGAAACTGAATCAGGTATAAAAACAAACCCAGGCCCAAAAATGTGCAATTATTGCACCATTAAGGAGATTTTGCTGATCAATTGATCCTTTAAACAATGATCAGAATGATACAAACTCAATATACACTGCTGCCTTTTCAGATGTGTCCTTATATATATATATATATATAAAAAGTTTTGTTCCTGGTATAAAGTTAAAGCTGACATCAATAAAATACCTAAGCAGCTTCCCTTGTCTGCAGACCGAGAGCGCCACCTGCTGGGTGTTTTCCATTACAGGTAGACGTAAAGCAGCTGTAACAAGGTGGCCAACTTATTCAGATTTACTACTAAAAAAAATCCATCCTTTTCATTTCCGTTATTATTTTAACCCATTTTAAATGAGATGACGTGTGAAAATAAAGATATTCTTTGGAATAATGTCTGGAAGCCCACAGATGCTTCCAGGATAATAATGGAATAGCTGTATTGGATGTTACAGCTAACATAGAAACATAATCAGTCACTATAACAATTCAAGGCAGGTTCATAACAGCTGATACGTAATGCACATACACGTGTTTTTATCTTTCCTATAAGACTATAAAATGAGGCAGCATCATATTGGTCTACCAATCGAATGGATCTGCGCTCTGGCTGCACGTAGCTTCTAAGAGTCGGAGTCCTCGTCCTCGTAGTAGCGGTTCCTCTTGATTATATCCTCTGCGCTCAGCTCCTCCGCGTCGCTTCCTTCTTTGCCGCCCTCCCAGAAGCCCACGTCCTGGGAGGCGCGGTTCTGCTTGGGCTGTGAAGGCGGGGAAGGAGATGGCGAAATATCCGGGGAGAGGCTTCTCGGAGAGCCGTCCTCTGGTCCCTTCGCCTCATCTGCTGCAGCCTCCTCCTGCCGCCTCGGAGGAGTCTCCGCATCCTTTGTGGCGTTTCCGCTCGGCTCCTGCTCCTTTGGCGGCTCCTCGGGCGCGCTTTTCTCCTCTAACGATGCTCGCCACTCCAGCAGGGATTTGAGGGGGCGGCGCTCCCGTGGTGCCAGACTGGGAGCGGCGCTGGGTCTGGCAGCGATGGTGAAAGGCCGACTGCGCTCCTTCAGGGACGAGCTCCTCCTGAGGGTCACTAGCTCTGCCCGATCCGAGCTCTGGGGAACCGACGGCCCCTCGTCCTCCGGGGGCCATTTGGCTTTAAAAGGTCGCCCTGAAGCCGTTCCTTCTGTGACCGGACTGAGCGCCGCTGTCCCAGCATGCCCCTCTGCGGCCGGAGGAGGCCAGGCGACCCTCAGCCTGCGCGCCTCCGCGGCCCTCTCCCTGGACTGCACCGCGGCGCCCGCCTTCGTCTGCGCCCGGCTCTCCAGCAGGGCGGTCAGGTCTGTGACTTTCACCGGTGGCGACTCTTCCTCGGGCGGCTGCTCCTCTGAGCTCCCCCGAGCCGCACGGGTCGCCGCGGCCGCTTCCTCTCGTTCCCGGGGCCTGGCCGACTCCTCGCCTTCCTCCCCGTCGGTCCGGGGCTCCCACAGCTCTTTGTGAGGCCGCAGGCCGAAGCCCTCGTCGTAGTTGCCCTTGGTTTTGAAGAGCTGGCTGAAATGGGGCTTGCAGTAGATGCTTCCATGCAGAGAGGCGTAGTTCCCAAGACTGGAGACAGGAGAGCCGATCATTCGAGTTCAGACCCTGACGAAGACCCTGACGAAGACTCACCTGAGCGTCATCTTGCAGTGAAGGCAGCGGAAGCAGCGCTTGTGATAGACGTGCTGGAGCGCTACCAGCCTCTCCAGAGGGTAAACCGTCTTCAGGCAGGCGATGCACGTCTCCCTCGCCGGGGGGGAGAACTTCTAAACACAAGAGCGTTCACACTGGTTGAGAATTCCCAGGCGTGGAAGTCGGACTCCCGCCCACTCACCCGCAGCGCTTTGGCCTGGTCGCCGCTCTCTCCTGAAATCGACAAAAAAAGAGGCCGTCAGGCTGTCCCGCGGAACGCGCCTCCGTGTGACGCCCGTCGATTCTCACCCACTCACCGTTGCAGTGAGGCGCAGGGCCGACCTTCTGATCTGCCGACGCTGATGCTCTGAGAGCCAGGGCCTCTGGGGTCACATCCTGGGGGACCACAGACAGAGAGAGAGAGAGAGAGAGAGACTGAGGAGAGAAACTCTGGTGGCCGCACACGCAGACAAGGCCGCCTCGCGCGTGATGCGCCTGTATCGACATCGGCTGCACTGTGTGAGCTCACGGGCTGAGCGCCGCTTTGTTTGAAAACAGCAGCCTGGTACTTGGCCATCTTCTCCTTCGTGGACGTCGACTCCAGCGCTCTGTCAAACGCCGACGGACCTGCGGACAGGAAACGGTCACGCTCCAGGGGACGCCTGGCCCCCGCTGCACCGATGCGCGTTTAGTGCGGCTTTTCGTCTGACCTCCGTGTTGATCCGCGTCGTCCGATGAAGAGCTGCGCAGGGTCGTCCTGCCGGCCTGGAAGAGGGAGAAGCAGAGAAGGTTCAGAGAAGGAGAAGGGCCAAGAATCTGCTTCGTCAGACAGAAGAAGATGACTACTCTGGTTCCTTTGAGTGTGTCCACGTGTCACCGGAACCCAGACAGTTTCCTACAAGTTTTCCAGCACACACACACACGCTCGCACGCACACACGTGCGTTTAGCTGCATTTGCAGGGTCCATTTATTTCTGCAGCCTGAAGCAAACAAACTTAAGACCTATTCATGAAATGTAATAATAAAGGGCCCATTTTGGTCAGACCCCACAGTGTGTGTGTGTGTGTGTGTGTGTGTGTGTGTTCGTATGAAGAAAAAAAACCACACACACACACACACACACACACACGAGATGCTCTCACAACAGGACACCCCCTGGTGGTTTCAGGCCCTACTGACACGTCACCATCGTCTGGCATTGGCGATGATGTCATCACGCTCCTGGACTCCAGCACACAGCTAAACTGGCACAACTGAGTTTGTGTTGGAGAAAAGTAAAAAGAAAAAAGAAAGAAAGAAAAACAACACCGCCGTTCGTTTTCTCGTGGCTGCGGACACGAGGTCATTCGGCACGGAAGAGAGAAGACAAAGGCTGAAGCTTTGGCAAACTGGGCGCTGTGGCGAATGAGGAATGCGACAGAGCGGGCGGGGAGGCGTTCCTCTGAGGAACGGAAGAGGCTTCGCTCAGGAATGCTCCTGCATGCCTCTGCTGGGGAAGGTGAGCACTGGAAGGGCTGTCGATGTGGTCTCAGAGGGGAGAGATGAGGAGAGGGCGTGTGTGTGTGTGTGTGTGTGTGTGTTGGGGGGGCTACGTCTCACAGCAGCAGGTCTTGAGTGTGAAATAAGCTATGGTGTCTCCAAGTGGAGCCCTGAAGGTTTGTGTGAAGGGGACCATCGCGGCTTCGTTCCCTCCCCGGCCAGCGCGTCTTTCATCACCTTGCTCGGAGCGCCGTCCCCTCTCTCAAACTTCATCTTCAGGTTGTTCAGAGGCACTCGGGCCTTTTCGTAGGAGCCGCGGGGGCTGCTCGGAACTTGCTCTTCAGGCATTTCAGCCCTCTCCATGTGCGCCTCATGGTTGTCCATTCCTCCTTCGCCCTGGGAGGCTTGCCCACCCGCGGGCGGCTGCCGCTCTTGACGACCGCCCTGAAGGAGAGCAACGGGCCTGGACGCGGCGGGCGGCCTGCCGCGCGGTACGGGCTGGGCGGGAGGCGGGGCGGAGGGCTGCTCCCAGCGCTTCTTCAGAGCGCTGAGGTTCGCTGACCGCACGGAGGACACGACGCTGTCGGTAGCCTACGAGAAGAGGGAGAACCGGTTAAAGCTCCGAAAAAACCCCAAATCAGCACAATTTACGATCAAAATGCGGAACTTTGAGCGTCGTTTTAGCGACAGATGACGCTAACAGCTGCTCCGAGGGGTCTTTCGCTGCAGCTGCTGCACGCAGCAACTGGCCGGGGGGGCAGACGGCAGGGCTGTGCACGAGCAGAGACCTTTTTTCTTTTCTTTTTTTTCTCTTCACAGCTGCATTCCTTTCCACACAACAACTTCACCTTCCCAAGGAGGGGAAAAACTCAGGGGGGAGGTTTTGTTGCGCCACTCATGCCAACACAACAAGCAAGCGCGGCGCAACAGGAGATCATGTGACCTCCGTCGACTTCCTCCAGCATAACCGGGGAAGGCTGGAGACAGAGGACGTGGACGCGCAAATAAATCACTCCCGCACATGTTTGCTAATCAGCTAATAAAGCTTTGAAAAACCAACACCGCCGTGTTAAAGCCAACAAAACTTCAGGCAGTGTCAAGGAGCAATGACAGATCAGTCATTAACCATCAGAGCCTTCAAGCCGTTAGCGTCGCACAACTTCAGATGAAGCCACAAAGACGGGATTTAAACAAAGAGCACCCACCCTCCTCCTCCTCCTCCGCCCCCCCAGACGCACAATTACTGTCTTTGTGACACCAATCCAGAGAGAACGAGAGGAACTGGACAAGATGGTTCCTCCATTTGCGCAAAGGCGCGCACCGCCACGCACGCACGCACGCACGCACACTCACTCACACACATACAGAAAAACTCTTTAAATGTTGCTGAAGTGACAGAATAAACAACCAGACCGCTAAAAGGGTCAGAGTTCCAGCGGTGGTCCTCCTCCGCGGGTCAGAGCGACGAGAGGCAGAGCTCTTCCAGATGTTGGCCGCGGCGACAGGAGGGAAGAGAAGCCTGCCCAGACCGACCAGTCCAATCCCTTTAACACCAGCACAATGAATGAGAGGGAGTCATAAAACCCCTGGAACCAAGGCAGGAAATGATCCGGGCGGGGAGGCGTTAACTCTTTGTTCGCCGCGGCGGCTGTGGCAGAGCTCATCAGTCCAGGTTTGAGCAACGCTGATGGGAAATGAAGCTGGCCAAACCAACCAGGCAGGAAGGGAAAAGACCTGCTTCTCATGTGTCAACCGTTCCTGTACCTCAGCCTAGAAATACATGTTACCTGCCGACTGTACTACACGTTTACACAAACTCCGGTTTCAAATGCTCAGACTCAGTTTGTGCTGGGGGGTTTTTTGTTGATGTTTTGAGTGAGAATAACTTATTCCATGGTTTACTGGACAGTTACTAAAATTACCGTAATACCAGCTTCTAAACTTCGTCAACACATGAGGAGTACCTTTAATTAGATCAGAATTCTAGAATACTAAATCTTTTGCGTGGTATAGAGGGGGGGGAAATCAACAATAAAAGTCAGCCAGTTCTGACGGTGGGTCTTGAAGTACTTTGTGTAAATCCTTCTGGAAGTAAAGCTTCATGAATGCAGAGGTGCACCTGAGCGTTCAGGTTTCTTGAGAACAGGAAACATTTCTGTCATTGTTCTTGTCATTAAAAGCCAGATAAGTTCTCAAAGACACGCGGAAGCCAGCAAGATGAGCTGCCTTTGTCTCTCTCTCACACACACACACACACACACACATGCATGTGCGCCAGGAAAAAGTACATGGTTAAAGCAATATTACCTTGTGTTTCTTCATTGTCTCGCTTGATCAGTTGCTGCTTTGTTTGCGAAGCGCCCCTTGCACTGACCGTGCAGCCAGACGCAGGCTGTTTCAGAGGGATTACACGCTAGTAGGATTATGCCTTTCATGATCTGCCCGTCGCAACAAGTGGCCAATTAGAGGTCAGCCAAGACGAGACATTTGGCCCAGACGCAGCGTTGGCATGGCGAGCGTGCATCTGCTCACGTCAACGCGCAACAATCGGTTCAGCCAC
Source organism: Arothron firmamentum (assembly GCA_016586285.1). Taxonomy (NCBI): domain Eukaryota; kingdom Metazoa; phylum Chordata; class Actinopteri; order Tetraodontiformes; family Tetraodontidae; genus Arothron; species Arothron firmamentum. The sequence goes on along the minus strand of BJFM01002061.1, from coordinate 220,031 downwards.
ATCAGCAGCGGCTGAGCAAGTGAAGCGTAAAACGCCTCGTTTAATCAAGACGCGGCCAAGGAGAAGCTAATCAGAGCGACAGGGGTCAGGATGTGTGATGGTTTTAGTGTTTTTTTCTGACTGGTTTATAAACACGGCCTTTAGATGAAGAGAGATACTCACTTTTTTCTTCTCTGCACTTGATTCCTCAGCTGCTTTCTGGTACCTGAGGGAGGGGTTGGACACAACACTGACCTCAGGTGGCGAAAAAGCGAAACAACCTTTTCCGTATTTTTAACAACCTAACGTAACGGTGCGTAATCTCACCAAACTCAAATAAACAGCGTGTAACAATCAGAAGCACAAAGATAAACGTGTGTCACTCACTTGGAGAAGCGCTCGGCTATGGCGTTGTGTTTCCCTCGCCCACTCAGTGACAGCTCCTTCGCTGTGACACGTAACGACTGCGTCGCCCATGACCGCCGACCGAACGGGCCGCTGTCCATCTCTGCCAGCTGGTGAAGAATCTGAAAAGGAAAGGTGTGAATTTACACTTTGACTACACTTCAGCTCCTAAAACTGATGAAAAATGAGTCAGCGAGGCCTAATAAACCAAAACCAGACTCTCCATCGTCGCCTCACTGTGAGTTTTAAGTGGGCAAACGACACAAAACTCCACTCTGAGATGTTCAAACTCAGCCGGATGACCCATCTCCACGTCGTCGGAGTCAGCCACGCTCCTCCGGATTAGCCGAGTTCACAACTCAAATACCTGAAACGCATACCTGAGGGTACTCAGCGTTTCCCCTGGGTTTACGGCGTGCATGCGGAGGCAGGCCAAACAGGTTGGCAGTTAACAACAACACTTCTACAATATTTTTTGCAGGCTGCAAGATGGCCCCCCTGCAGCCTCTTGCAAATGATTCTCTTCACCTGCAAATAGTACCTGCAGATAAGTTAGAATATAAGCTTAAAATACTGATAGCATTTTAGCTATCGGTTCCAATGGTAGGGAACGCTGCGCTCCGAGAAGTGTTCATGGAGGTGTGTGTGGAAAAAAACAGTCGGCCTGGTTGAACTTGCAGGCTGCCTTGCAAAGTCCCGACTGAAGCGTGGCTACAAGCTGCCTGCAGACGAGTCTCCAAAGGCCGCGATTCAGGTTGATCAGACCGTGCGGGGCTGTTTGTCTGGACCTTTTTATGGAGGTGCACCCGTTACGTCATCCCCCAGACACAAAGCAACAGCAGTGGGGGACTTTGGAACTGGGCTGGACTGATAATTCAAACGCTGCAGCAACTTGTTCGTGTTTATCTGCAGGCTAACCACATTAGCTAAACTAATATGCAGCTCAGAGCTTTGTATGTGTTTGAGCTACTTTTATGTTCATTCAACATTACGTTAAAGGCAAAGGCTGTCAGAGTGGTGTTTTCTGGTGCTACGAGGTTTAAGACCTGACAGTTTCAGATATCCTTATTGATACGACCTATTGATCAGCTTTGCAATGTGATGATCACTGCCTGCTGAATAGGTACAACACTCAAAGATAGTGTTTAAAAGTTCTGTCACTTGAACTTTATAGTAATTTCAAGCACATCGATGAAGACGAGCAGGCGGGAAAATACAGTTTCATCTCCTTCCTTTCTTTCATTCATTCGATTAAAATTAAAACGGCGTTAAATGGAAACCAAAAGAGGCACTACACTTCCTGAAAAAAAAAAGTTGATCCTGCAACTTTATATCTGCTGATCTTGCTCTTGGGTGATGCAATCCTGCACTGCCGGTAACGCGAAACCATGCATATCAATTAGAATTCAGAAAACCTTATTTTGCCACCCACAGAAACAAAAAGAAAGAGCTGTATCAGCAAACAAGGAAGGCAGTAAGACTTAAGTAAAATTAACAAAAAAGGAGCACAAGACTACTAAACTAAATATTGCTATACTCTATGCAAGTTACCATAAACAAATAAATAAATATCATAATGTGAAAGTCGGCAAACAGGTAGGCGCATACTAATTAATCTAAGACACTGATACTTATTTAACTATCCCTTCCAGCTAACAACCTGTTGTAGCAGGTGCGCTGAAAATAGACCTTTGAAACCTTTGCAGGCCACCAGACATATGAGCTTTTGTAATCTGATCATCTCCATCACTTATCAGCAAAAGGTGGCTGCTGACCTTTGACCCCTCTGCAGCAGGTAACACTTGTACAGTGCATGAATCGTGAGTAAGAAGGAAGCAGAGTTGCCTCTGGCACTAAGGTGTAATAACAATTCTGGGTATTAGAAATCAGACAACAGTGGATTGTTTGTGACCAACAGGTAAGAGCAATGTTGAAGATGAGCAGAACGGTAGCTAATCGGTGTTAAAGGACAAATCTAAATTTAGTTGGCTGATTTAGAAAACATCTGACTCGAAGAAAAACCTGCGACTCGGCATAAAAAGTTTTTGAAGCGTATCAGGAGAAGCCGTCGAGCTAAAATACCTGATCCAGCAGTTGGGCTGGTTTCGGTGTCGATTATCGCGGAAGGTGACATACGTAAGACGGCACACCTTATAGAAAACAAACCGAATAAAACCGCTCTTAATGACACGTTCAGCTTTTAAAGAGACGCATTTTCCTATAGTTTAAAGAGCCCAAATCGTGGTAGTTTATTCTTAAGCTGTTGCTGGGAGTTTTAGTCTTACCTATGCGAACTTCCGCGGACTCGGGACACCTGACACTGGCTGCGTCACCGCCTGATGTGGGCCAGCCAGAGCCGGCGGGGAGCGCTCAAGGTGCGGGGGGCGTGGGGAGGGCCGGATCACGTGGTTGGAGCAGCCAATGAGAAGGAGGCTTGCCTTACCTCTACCTGCCGGTCACAAACTTCGGGGCCAGACTGAGCAATAAAAGTGGCTGAAAAATACAAATTTGCTCAACAGGAAGCGAGTCATGGGGAAGGAACTGAGAGGAGGCACGTAGACAGCGTTTATTACTCCCGTTCCTACGTCTGAACGATGTGTGTCATGATTAAAACTCAGATTGTCACCTTGACATGATTTCATTAAATATTTCCTTTGTTGAGTCCCGCTTGATTAAATCCTGACAAAGGTCCACTGTGGGATTTGTTTGTTTGTTTGATAATTTAGGGCAAAAAATCAAATAGAAAAGTAGCAATCTTAGAATCTTGTTCAATTAGGAAAATATACTAATTTCCTAACTAGATCTACAACAACGAAGCTCTGAAATGGAAACTTGGATGCAGAAATGGCTTCTGCCAACACGTTTGAGAACAAATATACAGGGGGG
>BJFM01002061.1:187061-210259 GCA_016586285.1 Arothron firmamentum | reverse complement strand
TGTGTGTGTGTGTGTGTGTGTGTGTGTGTTTGTGTGTGTGTGTGTGTGTGTGTGTGTGTTTAGTAGCAAGTCATAATACAATGCAGGTGTAAAGCACAGAAATGAACACAGCACCGCACAATATTTGTTATTAATTCATCCCTCAATGCACCATTTGTTTAAATATATAATAATTTTAGTTTTAATGTCAGAATCTCTGCTGTTTTGTTGATAATTGAAGGAAAAACTAAACAAGATTTTTTGATAGTGGACCTTAAAGTGGACTGAAACAGTTGGACCTCATAAATTTAAAAACTCTCAAAGACAGGCCATTAAACTCTAGATATTTTTTGATATTGTGTTTATTTTGTCCAATTGAAACAGCTACATGGATATCAAAACTCTGTTGATTATAAAGTCAGCGTCTTCAGTTCAAATAGACAGTTCTGCATCCTTTCACACAACATTCTTTGTTTTTTGTTGTTTAAGAAGTATGCTGTGGGTAAGTCAACTTTCATTCTAATTGTTCAAAGCCAGCGAATACCAAAGAAATAACCACATGACAAATTAATTTGGTATCAGTTATACTTGCATAATTCTATTTATTCCAGTATTCCTTTGGCTTGAGTAAGCAGTCTATCTGTTTCTGTATTTCTTGATTTCACATTTTTAGGATTTTTTTTTCCCTCCAAACCTTTTTTTCCCTCAGCTGTCTGATAGGCGGGATAGCTAATAATTTTATGTTCTGTGTGTGTAGGGGTGAAGCCATTTGCGTGTTCCATGTGTGACATGAGGTTTTTCCAGCGTTACCACCTGGAGAGACACAAACTCACTCATACGGGTATGCGTCCATTCACCGTACCCTGTTCCAGTTAATACAGCTGATAAATTCAGTGCTCTTGCATATTTCTCATACACTTAGATTAATAGCTGCTTATGTTTTTTATGTATCTATATTACATCCAGTAATCCTAGCTGCACACTTCCTGACAGATGTTAGTTAATGGCAGATGTTGAATGTTGAGACACACATTCGAGACAATAATACTTTTCAGCCTTTGTTAAATTGCAACACATATGTGAAAGGGCCTTTTTTTTTTTTAATTTATATTAAGAGATGGCTGAATAAATATGCTTTAATCGCTGATGTTTCTTTGCAATCTTGCTGCCTTCTATGTCGTTTCAAACACGCTTGGCTCATGTCTGGTTGCTGCATTCGTTTCCTAATATTCTTCAGATCCTGTCAAATTGACACTTTATGTTATTAGAAGTATAACAACTCAACCCCATGCATGAAGCTTGTTTGGAATGTGTCTGGAATGTCTGCCAGCTCCTGTGATTTATGCTCTCCTTTGATGCCTCAGGAAGGATGTAGCTAATGTGTTGATACTCTGTGTATGTAGGGGTGAAGCCGTACGCTTGCTCCATGTGTGACATGAGGTTCTTCCAACGTTATCATCTGGCAAGACACAGCCTCACTCATACTGGTATGCGTCTGCTTATCATAGTTCATTAAGTAGTGTTGGTTCTGACATAAGCAAATCCTTTTAAAACAAACCGATGTGTGTAAAGCTGAGGGCTTAAAGTGAAATGATCCCCTTCTTTTGGAAGGGTTTGGGGTTAATATTTTTCTTCTGTTTCTAGCTTTATATTTACATAAATGTTATGTGTGTGTGTAGGAGTGAAGCCATACGCTTGCTCCATGTGTGACATGCGATTTTTCCAACGTTACCACTTGGCGAGACACAGCCTCACTCACACGGGTATGGGTTCAAACTTTTTTGCTACATTAGAGCCCATTTACCCAGTTTAGACAGACAACTGTTTAGTCATGTATTTACAACATGCATACACGGCAAGTAAATTCAAAATGCTCAGCTGTCAGATTCTGACTTGTAGCTTCAGGGCCTGTAACATATGTACTGACCTGTAAAGATCTTATAAAAGTTCCCAGTGCATGTCAGCCACTGCCAGTGTTCCTACACATGTGTGACATATTAGAAACAATTGTTTAGTGTGTGTTTGCTGCATGCCACTTGGCATATCTGGGTACATAATTGAATTGAGTGTGTGCTGTTGTGTTTTATACAAATGATTTTGGTCTGTGTGTGCAGGGGTGAAGCCATATGCTTGCTCTATGTGTGATATGAGATTTTTCCAGAGATACCACCTGGCACGACACACTCTCACCCATACGGGTATAACCTTTAATTATCCCTCTCACTCGACAGTATCGGGTTATAGATATTTTACGACCTGTGGGAGTACCCTGAAACAAAGCAAACTGTATTCTTCTAAGTATTTTTCCTTTAAGGTGAACCATTAAAAAGTTGTTTTTATTTCCATTAGGGTTTACACCACAGTAGCTGTGATGACAACTGCATTGACTGACAAACTGCATGTTAATGATTTCTGCGTAGTTCATGATACATTTTTGTTAAAAGTCTGGTACTGTGTGCGTTTAGGGGTGAAGCCATACGCTTGCTCCATGTGTGACATGAGGTTCTTCCAGCGTTACCATTTGGCAAGACACACCCTCACTCATACTGGTATGCTTGAATTAATTGTTCATCTTTCATTATGAATAACCTATAAATTATTTACAAGTTCATCTGTACATGGAGCAACAATTATACCACTGTTGGTAGATTACTTGCCCTTCTAAGGTGTAATTACACATATTAGGCTTTGTTGGAAAACTGTCCACCGAAAAAGTGACTCTGTCAGTTATATTTGTAGTGTGTGACCCTATTGATAGTACAATTGCATGAATTTACTTTTATCTGTTAAATGGCTGACACATTACACCAAAAATTTCAGAACAAATCTTTTAATATGGATGAAAATTAGTCCAAACTACTGCCAGAGCCCAGTCCTGCTTATTTGATATTGCCGCCTCACTCTTTTAAGTCTTTTGGTGTAATGTCTCTGCGTGTTTATTTTGTCATTGCTCACTTCATGGACTTGATCATTGTGTTGAAATCCATCTAACATTCCTGTCCTCCGTCAGGGGTGAAGCCGTACGCTTGTACCATGTGTGACATGAGGTTTATCCAACGTTACCAACTGGAGAGGCACAGTCTCACTCACACAGGTACGTCGCCCGCTTCCTCAAGCTTTGATCGTGCTTCCCCTGACTTCTGTCATGCTGCATGCGCTCCATATCATTGGTTACATGGCTGCTTCAAACTCAAATCTGGGTTGCTTTCTGTCGCTACGATGCCAAATGCTAATGTTTCATGCATCTGCAGGGGGCTTCATAAACATTTACATTGTTGCATCTGTACTTTGTGTATGAAATGACATGATGATTGAACCACAAGGCCAACCACTCTTTGGCCTTTAGCTGTATTTGACATTTTCTTTGCTAAAATAGTCCACTCTTAGATTTATTGCTCACCTAACTAGATTATACAGTATTTAACTCATCTACTAATTAGCTTTGTTCATATTGGGGGGTTGGAGATAATGATGGAAATGAAGCTGAAATTTAAATTTATCTTATTTGATTGAATCTGAGAAAACCAATTCTCAATATAGCAGTCCTAGAAGAACATCTGTATTTTTAAAACCCCACATTTCCACTGAATACATGATATTTGAATGGCTCCTCATTGGTTTATTACCAGTTATCCCACCAGAGTTTATATAGTTCTGCCCCTTTAGAAAACTGCTAAAAGTGAAAACTGCCCTGTTGACAAATACAAACAATAGATGTTGCTTTTTTACCGACACACCTTTAGTTTCACACCAGATCAGAATTAGGTTTGAATTTGAAGGGTGGCGTGTTGGTGAAGTATCACATGGTATAAAATAACCCGTGAGCTCTTCACTTGATGTGACTGAAGGTCATTGTGTCATTTCACATTCAAAGTAATGGCCAAAAAATAACCTAATACAAGGCTGAATACTGCTGTTTCACTGTCTGCGACCTGAGAACAGGTTTTTAGCCAGATGGAATATTGTGACTCATCTTTCACGGCATAGGTTTTTATACATGGAATGGTCCTGTGAGGTTTTCAGGACCATTTCTGTGACAGTCGATATTTTATACTGTCACAACTGTTGTTCTGTCTTAAAGCTGGAGTGCGGGACTTTGGCAATTACAACATCTGTTCCTTTAAAAATGGAATTCACACAATTTTAATAGATTCATCCCCAACTTCTAAAGCACACTGCATTTTACGGGATGGTGGAATTTTAAAAATCTGCATTCTGCTATGTCTTTGCTGTATTGATGAAACAGTACGGACACATTTTCAGGTCTGATTCGAGTCGAAATGGGCTGAAACAGGAGGTCAGGATCATGGCAGGGCCTAAGCAGCATCCAAGAAATGTTTCTGATGCTCCAGATTCAAACAACCTGGTGTTCAGAGGAACGTTTCAGAACCGTCACTGCCGGAAGATGAATAAAGTTCCGCACTGCAGGTTTAATGTGCTGTGCATAGCTGTTTACCAACTGCCTAAAAGCTTTCAATCTCTGATCAGCGTCTCAAAAGTCGAAACATTTTCCGTCTGGCACAGAAAATCTGAAATTAGAATGTTGGAAAAAGTTGCTGCACAAGTTGGAATTGTATGTTTTGTTTTTATTTGAAAGCCAAGCTAAATTTCCTTCGTAATTTCAACTTTCCATCAGACAATTTCAAGCATTCTGGAACGACCACTGCAATCAAAGCGCTGATAAATGCAACCAAACTTTACTAACCAATCAGTAAAGTTTAATGTTGATCGTTTTCGGCAGTTGACTGTTTTCATGCTAAAAACAATACAATACTCTGTGTGTGTAGGGGTGAAGCCGTACGCTTGCACCATGTGTGACAAGAGGTTTTTTCAGCGCTACCACCTGGCGAGACACAGCCTCACTCATATGGGTATGCGGCAGCTGAACGTAACCTAGTCACAAGATTAGGTTACTGAAATACCTGTTTTCCTTATCTAGTCGTAAATATCTGTGTTCATGCGCAAATTGTAGTCTTAAAGACCTGATGAGAACATGAGTTGTGCTGTGTAAGTGGAGCTTAGATCTCAGTAGGAACATATATCATACTGTCTATTGTATGTCATTTCAGGGTTTAACATTGGTTATTAACCACCCATATTGAGGAGAGATACACAATCTTATGTCGGACTTTCTCTTTCCTGTTGGTGGCACAGAGACAAAAGTAATTCTCTCGCTGCTCTGCGTTTAGGTGTGAAACCTTTTGCTTGCACCATGTGCGACATGAAGTTTTTTCAGCGTTACCACCTGGCAAGACACAGCCTCACTCATACCGGTATGGGTCCGCACACGTGCCCATCACATCCAGTGGTAGAGATCAGCCTGCACGTTTCATCTAGTGGTTTCATTCAGAGGAATGTCAGAGTGAAGCGTGAGTTCAGAACTCCAGGTCTGTGGACTGGTTGGGGACACACCAACGCCATGTCAAGTAACTCGCTTCCACCAAGACAGCCTGCTGTGGCGGCTCAGAAAAACCAAACTAAACCAACGCCCTAACGCTCAAACAGCGTGCACCAACCGGGGTCACTATTTGGCCCAGTCATAACTCATCAGTGGAGGGCAAAATCCAGTCGCTAAATTTCACTGGCACCAGAACTGGTACTTACTGGTCTCACACAAGCAGCTGGATGTATCAGATGGTAATTAACTGTGACTGGTGGCAAGACAGCTTGGTGTGTTCCAGCCCTGAGTGACCTTTATGGTTTCCTTTGGTTTTGTTAGATACATTCTATAAAATACAGAACATTAATAATGTGCTCGTTAAAGGAATTAGCATTTGTGTGGTTAATAACCAATAGTGCAAATACTGATCAAAGTTAAATTGTAAAACTAGTAAATGACGCAAAGTATGACAATATTGCTACTTTGCATTTAGGTGTGAAACCTTATGCTTGCACCATGTGCGACAAGAGGTTTTTCCAACGCTACCACCTGGCGAGACACAGCCTCACTCACATGGGTATGCGTCCGCCCACCTTAACCATGTCACTGAGATCCAAATATCATGATTTCCTTTAAGCACAAACCTGAGGTATATGGTCGTGCTCTCTCGTTGATGAAAAATGTCTTAATCAACTGTGTGTAGATTAAATGCATGATGTTAGGAGATGCAGGACTGCGACATCATCAGCTCATGTGATGTGTGAAGTTGGGGATTGGACAATTTTTCAAGGCGGCTTGATGCATTCTCGATTGGATCCTGTCAAATTAGAAACCTTGAAACCAATCCAGCGGTTATCAACCCATCAATTCTCAAAAGATGTTTCCAGTGTTTATTATTGATGGATTGTAAACACACAATACAGTCTGAAAATAATACCACGATGCTCTGCATTTAGGTGTGAAACCTTTTGCTTGCACCATGTGTGACATGAGGTTTTCTCAGCGTTATCACCTGGCGAGACACAGCCTCACTCATACGGGTATGGGTCCGCACACCTGCCCTTTTCACACCTGACCCGTCATTAACATCACACTTTACAGCACAACGAGGTTGTTTATGTTCAGATAGCAAAGATTGGAGCTATGCATACCTAAAACCACTACATTTATCACTGGCAAACCATTTTTAATACGGATGCAGCTAAAACATTCCGTTTTCGTAGCCGTACGATGGAACCATTCAGCATATTCTTTGTGCATGAGTTGGAAAATGTGTGCTTAATAACCAGTAGTTAAGTCATTTGTCTATAGAATGAATCCTGAGGTAATGTGATATTGCTACTCTGCATTTAGGTGTGAAACCTTATGCTTGCACCATGTGTGACAAGAGGTTTTTCCAACGCTACCACCTGGCGAGACACAGCCTCACTCACATGGGTATGCGTCCGCCCACCTTCCCCTTAACACAGAGATCAGACTGTACTGAACGTTTACATTAGATGCAGGCTTGCCGTCTGATACTAGGGCCAAGGTTACTGGACGGTGTGTGACATCATCAGCTCATGTGATGTGTTTGAAATTTGACACAGTCGATGTTTTCTGAATTGGATTTGGAGAAAGGTGGTAAACTCCTAAAACATCCTTGTCAGAAAAATTTCCCATAGACAGTGAAACGTGGTTAACAGCCCATCAATTGTAATCGCTATTTATGGATTTATGGATTATGGCCGAGAGCTGTAAAGGTCACGATGCTAATGTTGGCGTTACCACCTGACCAGGCACAATCACCAACCCTGGTTATGGTTGTCTTGTCTTATCTTTTTCTGTTTGTTTTTTTGTTTTTTTTTAATCCATAAAAGCTGATGGGTCCTATACTTAATCATTCAGTAATCAATCAGTAATAAAAGGTTCAACATAGAACCAAGTATGACTATATATGTTATATATAAACTTTATAGACTTTATATATGTTACTGTATAAATATATTTATTGTATATACATATGTATATATATATATACTTGATATTTATTATAAGTGAGTTATGAGGCTGATGGTGAATTACTACTTATCTTATACAACAGATGATACATTACAGATACAGTATATAATCTGTTTATATTTACTTATATAAGGTTGTGTTGATGGTGTTTTCCAAACAGCGAGCGCTATAGACACTGTGACCTGGATGCTGACGGTGCATTGTGTGTACTCTCTAAAAACTAGAATTGAAAATAATAAAGTATTGATTCATGTATATGATGCACAATCTTTACAATGTTGTTTTCTCCCAGAGAACATGTGTAGAACAGTGTTAGATGTTTACTAGTGTCACTCTGCGGATTGGAAACGTACTCAACCCCACTGCCGGTGTTTTGGCGTTCGTGTAGTTTGACTTTAAAAGTTGTGTGCTGCACTTGTGGGTCGTAGGGCTAATATATTGCTCTGTGTGTATAGGAGTGAAACCATATGCTTGTTCCATGTGTGACATGAGGTTTATTCAGCGTAACCAGTTGGAGAGACACAGCCTCACTCATACGGGTATGGGTTTTTGCATCACAGCAGGCTCACAACAAACTCGGACCGCCAAACCATTTGATGGGGTGTTGAACCAGCTTCAAAATCTCTCCCTCCCCCTGACTTTCTCCCCGGGGGCGGGGGGCTTTTTTTTGCGTAGATCTGGGCTACGAAAATGCTAAATTCCCGATGTACACATAATGAGTTGATGACAAAGGCCTTTTAGACTGTTCAGATGACACACTGTTAATTTATCGGTAGGGGATCATTTTGTAAGTATCGCAACTGTAGTTTTGGTGATTAACATCTGGAATAAATGCACGAAGTTTGATGAGTTGAGGCGCCAAAATTGATGCATTGACTCTGTATTTGTGTGCTCTTTTAGGAGAGAAGCCATTTGCTTGCGACATGTGTGATATGAGGTTTATTCAGCGCTACCACCTGGAGAGACACAAGCGTGTCCACAGTGGGGAGAAGCCCTACCAGTGTGAGCGGTGCCAGCAGGTATGGCTGGATCTGAGCTTTGTCAACACACGTGCAGCCTTTCTTCATTTCTTTCAGTGAGCTAAACGCTTGGACTTTTGTGTTTTGAAGAACTTCTCACGGACAGACCGGCTGTTGCGACATCGGCGGCTGTGCCAAGGTCGTAACGTCACCAAAGTGGAGAACCAGCCGTGCTGTGACCCACGCCCGTACCAACAAGAAGCCCCACCGGCGCCTCCCACCTGGAGCCCCCTGCACCCTCCACCGGGCCGGCTGGCTGTCTGACATTCCGCCTTCCCTTCATCCACAATGCCCCCAGAGACGGATCAAGCCACAGGGTCTCTTCCTCGCAGCTCTGTGCTGTGCGACACCGCACTCGGGCAGGCACTGATCTTGCAGCTGCAGTCTTGGGATTACTAACGAGAGAGGGACAGAAGCATTATCATTTTGTTTTAAGTTTCTTTTTTTCTTTTTTTTTTTAACTGTGTTTCATTTTCACCCCAGGTTTTTTTTAATGACCAGACTTTTCTGTGTGGAGCAGCGATCCGTTTTTGTACTTAAACTGTTGATTTGTTGTTTTCTCAGCTTTTTTTATTCAGCTATATCTGCATTTGAAGGTACTTGGAAAGGTCAGGATTTTTAACAGCATGGGATAGTGTGGTTGGATGACCTATATGAGCATCTGTTTTCTACTTTTTGGCCCATTTTGAATCAAAGGGATTATCATTTATGTGAGAAAAAAATGGAACTCCTTCTGCTTAAAGCAGGAAAGCACTCCTGAGGCTTCGTATAACCACATCTTGCTCAAGATTTACCATGAAGTGAAAGGTCTCAAGGACTCTTCTTGACCTTATCAGTATAGGAGATAAAAGTTTCAATCATTTTGTGTAAATAATTTTAAAAAAAAATGTTTATTTCGCTATGACACTTAAGTGATAATTTTTTTAAATGCACAAAGGGCCTGAAGTAAATCAGTTCATATAAGTTCTTTTGCCACCATCCCGAGGAACCCTGAGTTACAAGAGAAAAAGAAAGAAAAAAAAAAAAAAGAATCGTAATCCAGGATGTTTTTTTATTTTTTGAAAAAAATCCAAGGACGAGCTGCAGGAAAAACCGAGCTACGTTCTGAAGTCCGCTCCGCGGGCACGTCCTGGTGTGTAGATGGAACAGGTTGACCTCTTGGAGTCCCGTTATGTTGTTTGTACAGGTTCTCACATTGTGACAGATGTGGGGAGGTAAACAATCTTGTGGCCTTAGTTTGTTTCTTTTCTTTTGCATTTTCCTCAGATGTTTATCCCGCGGATCCGCTGTATTGACTAAGACGAGGCAGCCCTCCATCTGTCTGCTGCCATGGTTACAAAGTATCACCATCGTTAGTGAAGCTAAAATGTGTTTTCCTGTCCAGAGGTCTCCTGATGGCGAATATTTTGGATCATTGTTACTGACAGTTTAAGGCAGCTCGAGCTGCCCTCCCGAGCTTGAAGGTTGAAGTCGAACATGAAAAAACGTTTCCCACCGCAGCGCTCTGGCTGGTCAGCTGAACGGACACTCGCTTAATTCTATTTACACACTAACAGTTGCCTTTTTATCCCAATATTACGTGGTTGGTGTGTTCTAATGGATGTCTGTCGTGTCATTGGCTTTAGCCTTAAATAAGTGCGGATACACAAATAATCGTAGTACTACCTGCTATTGTAACAAGCGATTTCTTTGACCTAAGGTCGTGCTGCGTGGAAAGACTTGACCGCGACAGACCCAGCCCACTGTTGGAAACATTTCTCAAACTTGCCCCTGGGTGTGACTGCAGAGTGGCTTTTTAATTAGTGAACGTTCCAAAGACAGATTCCAGGCAGCTCTGTCCGTACGAAGAGGGGACTGGAAACGGTGAAAACCATCCAGGACGCCTCCTTTTATGACCTTAATTTTTGCTCATGTTTGAAGACAAAACCATCCTGATCAGCTAGAAATTGTTCTTGGAATTTTTAGTTTTTTTCCCCCCCTGAGATGGTTTGATGAAAGATGTTACAATTGTGAAAGTGTTTTTATGCACCTCAGCAAGATGAAGTTAAACATGGTGGCATCAAAGAGTCCAAGTTTGAGAAATGCAGTCATGTGACAGAAACACTATTGGGTGTCTGGAAGGGAAAGTGCTGGCGAGTTTGTAGCCAACTGGCTAAAGGGCAGTAGGGTTATAATGTTGACATTTGTTAATACATTTTTGTCATTTGTTTTTTAGTATTCTTAATCTCATTGTTAAAATGCAATAGCATCGCCAAGTCTCAGATCATTTGTTTATACTATTGAGGGTTTTTTCTGAGACTTTTCTCATCACATTTTGATGATTGTTTCAATGAACTTTTTTTATTCTGATGAAATTGTAAACACTGGATTGAAAGGAGAAAAAAAAGACAAACCATGAGATTTTTTTTTTTTTTCTCTTCAGACTGAAGTAGACTTTAGGTTTTAGTCTAAGCCTGACTCTCCTCAACTCGGCACAGAGGGCGGACAGAACATTTCGGATCAGCACAGCGGGGAGCCCAGTATGTTTGGTAATTTTGACATTAGAGGTGGTAGCACCACAAGAAAATGTTTTCTTTCTTCTACGAAGTCCCTGGTATTTGTAGTAAATTATATTGCTAATGGTATTAGATGAACAACAGCAGCAGTAGGTATCACAGATTAGTTGTTTTCTTTTTTTTAGTCTTGCATGCAGAGTTATGGTCCTCAGTTAAAATAGGATCTTGATATTGATTATTTTGTGTAGGAAAATGAGTGCGTAAGAATAACTTCCTAAAAACAACACCAAAAGAAAAAAAAAAAAAACATGTTACAATGACTATTGTAAAATGGGCTAACTCATATGTACCCTTGTGATCCAATTAGTTTCAAGTATATAAAAATCAGAGGAGAGGCTTCATACTATTATGATAAATAAAGAATTTGTAAAGAAATTTGTACCCTGACTTCATTTTGTTTTGTCCGATTATTTCAAATGACTGAACTGGTTAAATTATTCAGAGCAAGGTGAACAGCAACTAGGCATTTAGCTTGTCATTACAGTAACTAGAGATTGTGAAATTTCCAAGTCAATCCAGATATGAAGTTAGATGGGAGTGTCTATTAGATGCCACTCAAAACTATGTAAATATAAATGAAACAAATTGCATACGACTAAGTTAGATATGCATAAGTTAAAAATTTGTTACAGGCTCTCTGCTATAAAGTGTTTTTTATTTCGACACTTGTACAGCAATTTCAGAGTCTGGCTCAGAGAAAAAGCAAATAAAGGTAAATAAAAGCAGATCTGCAAATTTCTGCCCTCAATGTTGTAGTTACGCCATACGTGCTTTAGGGGGCGCGCGATTCGAATTGTTCGAATATATTTTGTTAAAAAAGGTCGAAGAGGAAGAAGAAGAAGCGGACGAAGTCGACGACGCTACCGGAAGTTTTTTTAATTTACTTATTTATTTATTTACCAATTATGAATCCAGTGTCGGATATTACAGTATACAAGCTTTAAATAGCCAGTTCAGTTACAAATAAAAGCCAGTTTTCGACGTTGCCTTCCAAGTCTCGTTTATTACGGGTATAGTGAGAAATGTCAGCTGACGCAAACCAGCGCGCTGCCTCGGAGCTCACTCTTTCTCCGGCCGAAAGATTTCTGCAGGTCGAGCTGGAGCTGAACGCCCACCTACGGCGGCTCACCTTCAGCGAGCCCGTCCGGTACATTTACAACCCGCTGGAGTACGCCTGGGAAACCCACCGCTGCTACGTAGAAAAATACTGTCGAGGCGGACAAAGGATCCTGTTTTTGGGGATGAACCCAGGACCTTTCGGCATGGCGCAGACTGGGGTAAATATACCCGCCTAACTAATGATGTAGGAATATTTGTGATTTACTAACGCAGTTATTTGCATTCCGGGTGTGAAAACTCAACAAAACCATAATACAGAGTGCTTTCACCTGGGGGCGTATTGTCCTATCTGCTGAAATCTGAACTGGTCTTAATTTATTTGTCTGTTCTTTTCTGCATTATAACCAGTAGCCTTGTAGGGTCTGCATGGGGCATCAACACAGCTGAGATGTATTCTGGCCATCTGTGATGCTGTTCAGCTTTTTTCTTGATCTATGAACATTGCTAAATATTGATATGCTGGTTTTACTGTTAAGTTCTTACATGTTCACAGTCTGAAGTAATCTGTATCCGTCCCCTCAGGTGCCTTTTGGTGAAGTCAAGTCAGTCGTTGGCTGGCTGAAGATCACAGGGGAGGTTGGTCGTCCGTCTGATGAGCATCCAAAACGGAAAATAAGTGGACTCTCTTGCACTCAGAGTGAGGTGAGCGGCGCCCGCTTCTGGGGCTTCTTTAGGAAGTTGTGTGATGAACCGGGGCTCTTCTTCCAGCACTGCTTTGTGCACAATCTCTGCCCGCTCATCTTCATGAATGCCAACGGCAAGAATTTAACCCCCCCTGAGCTGCCTGTAGCTGAAAGGGAGTCCCTCCTGGCCCTCTGTGACACTGCACTGTGCCAGGCAGTGCAGGCGTTGGGGATCTCCATGGTGATCGGGGTTGGAAGAGTGGCCGAGCAGCGGGCACGTCGCGCTCTGTCTGCTGCAGGGATTAACGTGCGTGTCGAGGGTATCATGCATCCATCACCCAGAAACCCACAAGCCAATAGAGGCTGGGAGGCTGCTGCCAGAGCCAAACTGGAAGAACTGGGTGTCCTTTCACTGCTGGCCCATGTGTGACCAAGTCAACTGCTTATTCACTTAAAAAAAAAATGCTGTAATGAGTTGTAAAGGTGCACAGATCACCTAGGAAAACAAACATTTAGGCCACACTCCAAAGCTGCAAACACACTCCTTTCTTCTATGATGACCAGTCAGAACGTTCTTCAATAGCATGTGCAGTAACAAGTAGCCTGTTGCTTCTTCAGCTTATTTAAATAACATTAACTCTTTTTTTTTTTTTTGCATATTTTATACTTTCTGTAGTGCTTACAAGAAAAATGCAAACTAAGCTGTTCATTTATTTTGTACTGATAAACACTATTTTTTTATGCGTCATTTATACACAGCTACACTAACACTGGATGTTTATTTTTAAATCTTTATTGTCCCCTTTTACGATCTTATATCATCATATCTCTGCAGACATGTACAATACAGTTATCTGTTCATAAAGATGTTTTAAAAAAGGATGTGCTCTTTTTCCACAGTATGTGTTTTATTTCATAAATTTGTACAAAATTATTGTAAAATATCAGATGCTTAAAGTTTTGATAAATTAATTTCTAATGTGTGGTTCAGATTTCCGTCATGTGAAGGTAAATTTAAATTTTTCCACAACAACATTAGTAGAATCACTGAAACATGCGTACCAGGTTTTGTAGTTTAAATGGACTGCAGAGTTCTGTAGACCAAAGCACACGTGTCTTTCATGTCCCTCACCAAATTCAGGACTGTTGAGTGCCCCCAGAATGGCACCAGGACAAAGAATACAGAGTTACACCATCGAGAACAGCTCTCCTATCCCATCGCTCAACATACCGGTAATCTCCACGTCGGTACAGAACTCCATCTCCCATGAGCCCCTGCTCCCACACGGGTGTTGTGAAATTCATGCACCTGACAGGATTGCTCATCAGACTCCACAGACTGATGCACGTCTCTGTCCTCCACCAGGCTGCTGAAGATAGATCACAAAACTAAACAGAATAAGGTAAGAAAAGATTCATTTGTGAAAGTTCTGTAATTAACTGAGCAAAATATGATACATTATTACAACAGGCACATCTGCATTTACTGGGTCTTTTTGATTCTGAATAGATGTGTTTTTTTACATTTTTATACTACTAAACAAATGACTGGAAAGAATGTTTTACTTTCCGGTACATGGTGATTGTTGATGTTGTGTTGAGGGTTTTTTTCCACAGATTTTGCTGTGTAGAAATCAGGACATATGTCAGTGTGCTGTTTACAAACTGATGATGTGACCACAGACATCTGCGCAGCGTTCCTGCACCGACTCCGCTATCATCTTTCATCAGCTGTCCTCCTCCACGCTGAAACTGGAGCACATTCCATCTGTGTTTGCTTCCTGAGCATTTTCATGGAGAAGCGGCCCACAGTCGTGTTTCGAAATGTTGGGCAACTCTACTTCCCCCAGACCCGAGTGGAGTGCCACTACAGCCTGGAACAAGACCATCGGTGGAGCAGCAGCGACTGGGTCGGCATTTTCCAGGTGCGTTTAGCTAGTCAGCATTAACCAAAAATGTTTGGCGTTAGCAAAGCCTTGTTAATCTTGGTTTGCGTCACCGCAGGAGGGCTCTTCAGTGAATCAGTATCACACGTACACATGGGCTCTGGTCCCTGAAGGTCACACGGATGGCACCAGCACCAACTGCTGTGTTGTTTTCCGCGGTAAGAACACAGTCAGAATCACTGATGGTGCTTGGGATGTATTTGTAGCCAGCATCATCTCTGTTAAACTGCTGCAAAGAAAGTAATCATTTTTACTGTGGAAAGATGGTATAAACAAGGGCCAACATGCACAGAAAAACAAAGAAGCACACACGTTTGTACTTCTATCTTCATGAGGACTTTCGATGGTAAAATGCATTAACTGGCCTCTTACACACCTAAATGCCTAACCCTGACCCCAACAGGGCCTACATACAACAATAAACAGCACAACAATAGCCCAAGAGCATAAAAACGGATCATAAAACCAATTTAAAAGACTAGAAAAACACAAACGTGAGGGAGTGAATCTAATTTGAAGGCCAGCTTGGTCCAATTCTCAGCAAAGGCTCTGTCTCCCTGTGGTTTAGCTTTGATTTGGGAACCACTAGGACAGGTTGATCTGCTGACCTCAGCATCTGTTACTAACCGTAAGGTAGGAGGAGGTTCAGAGAGATACAGAGGAGCCAAAACGGTTGAATGGGTTTGCAGGAAAATTGCTTTTAAGCTACCGTATTTCCTGTCTGATCCCCCTCCAGCGTCGTACCTGCCGCAGCCCAGTGCTGTCAGATATGAATTCAGATACGTTGATAAGGCGGGACAGGTGTGTGCCCGCAGTCCTCCTTTCTCTTTCTGCCTCCCGAAGCCGCTGGGGGAGCTGGAGACTCTAAAGGACGAGGAGGACGAGGAGGAGGGAGAGGAAGAGCTGCTGCTGGTGGTCCCCAGGGCTCAGATGCTGCAGGTGAGAAGGAGGACAGAAACAGCCTTTACTGTCTCTGCTTGACGTTTACCCCCACTTGTACATGATGGTGGGGACAGAGTCGACTGGACGAGTGCTTAAGAAAACAGGAGGAGGTCCAGCGGGCGCTGGACGTGGCAGAAAAGGAGATGGAGAAAGAGAAGGAGAGCCGCAGAAGAGAGAAGGGGGAGTGGGAGCGGGAGAGAGACACCATGAGGGAGGCGATCTCCCAGCTCAGAGACAGCATGAGGGAAAACTGTGAGAAGATGGAAAAGATGGAGGGAAGGCACAAGGTATGCTTGAGCTTTGACCCACAAACTCGCCTGCATAGGGGAAAACGAGAGATTGTGTTTTTCTTTCGACCATCTCGCCAGGATGTGACGCACTGCCATGAAAACCTGACCTATGAACTGACCTCTCTGACGGCCCAAAGAACCGAGAGTCAGCAGCTGATCAGAGATCTGGAGGACGAGAACAAGGCCCTGAGAGAGACGGAGAGAGAAGGAAACATGGAACTCGACAGGCGAGAGTCCCGTGCTGGTTTTACCAGTCAGTCTGTTTTTATTTCTAAAAGAAACTCTTTTTTTTTTTGTCTCCCAGGCTGAAGGAGAGACTGAAGAAGATGTCTAGCCAGATGAAACATGACGAGGCAAAGAGGAAGACTCTGCAGGTTACTGCGGCTTTCGTCAACCAGGTTACTCTCTTGCTGAAGAGTTCTCCAGAAGGCTCCTGTCTGTCTGCAGGTGGAGGCCGAGGCCGCCCGGCAGGAGGCGCGGGGCCTGCAGGAGCGCCTGGAGGCCAGCGAGCACGTGGCCGAGGATCTGCGCAGGGAGCTGAGGGAGCTAGGCGCCCGTCAGGGCTACACCCACACCGAGCTGCACCAGGCCCGCCTGCAGGTGGCCCAGCTGACCCTTCAGCTGTCCGAGGAGAACCTGCTCCTCAGGGAGGAGCGTGCCAACTGGGCCCTGGAGAGAGAGGCGTACAAACATGTGGCGGAGGTGAGCGGAGACTGCAGATGGAGCCCGGGACTCCTGCCTGACGCGCACGACTTTTCTTTCTCTCGATGCAGAGTGATAAGATGAAGATACAGGAACTGAGCTGCGAGGTGCAAAGGAAGGAGGAGTGGCTTCAGGAGGAGAGGAGGGAGAGGGAGAAACTGGAGGCCGAGCTGGGAAGAGAGCGCGTGTGCGACCTGGTGAGTCGGGCAAAGCAAGACGTTCAGCTCTAAACATCTTTGCATGTTGCTAGAAACGACGTGCTCAGCTGCTTAGATTACACACACACAAACACACACACACACACACACACACACACACACACACACACACACACACACACACAGGGGCTTTAGTGAACAGCAAGTGTCATGTGACAAACAGAAGCTCAGATGACCTGCATGGCACTGCTGCCCCCTGCAGGCGCTGAGCGATGCCAGAAGAGAGCTGCAGGAGCTGAAGTCCAGCCTCAGGAGGGTCCAGAGGGAGAGAGAAGAGCAGGCAGATAGAAAGGCAACAACTCCTACACTGACAGAAATAGCACTGGCTAAGGAAACTTGCAGGTCTTTATTCGTTTTACGTAAATCTGTGTTTTGACCTGAACCCGTGCAGAACCTGGAGCAGAGGTCTGGAACTGGGCCCGAGGTTGACCCCACTAACGGAGCCCCCGCGTGTTCCTGTGAGTGACATCACCTCCACACTCCCCTCCTCACTTCAGAAAGTCACGCTTGCGTCCTGACTCAAAACAGCTCCCGGTTCTTCCTCTGCTGACGAAGAAGGCGGTTCCTCGGCCTCGGCCAGATCGATGGATTCGCCTCTTTTCTTGTCCGCTGACCCAGAACAACCCGGCACACCCCAGAGATGTGCACAGACTCACATCGCAGACAAAGGAGATGCGCCTGCCTGCCGTACACAGGTATGCACCCTGATCCATGAAGACCTGAGCAGCAAATATTTGAGCAGTTTCTTGCCTGTGAGGTGAGTCCGATGAGTGTGTGTGTGTGTGTGTGTGTGTGTGTGTGTGTGTGTGTGTGTGTGTGAGAGAGAGACGTGAGAAGTGGCTGCACACTTTGCATCATGGCTGCTTTTGCTTGTGCAGGATGAGAAGGCAGCAGGGGACAGGAGGAGACCGGCCTTTCCCCAACGCGTGGACTTCATCCTCAGGTGACAAATCTAGCATCACAGTAACCTGTGGAACCGTTGATTAACTCATTTATCACTTTATCCTGGAAAACAAGCGACAATGTTCTGACACGTTTTTCTCTCTGTCCGTCTCTCTCTCTCTGTCTCTCTCTCTGTCTGTCTGTCTGTCTGTCTGTCTCTCTCTCTCTCTCTCTCTCTCTCTCTCTCTCTCTCTCTCTCTCTCTCTCTCTCTCTCTCTCTCTCTCTCTCTCTCTCTCTCTCTCTCTCTCTCTCTCTGCAGTGAACTGGCTGACTCACCTATGTGGTAACCGGAGGAATGTTGCTCGTTTTTCTGTTTTCTTTTTTAGAGTCACTCGTCCATGTAATCCAAAGATGGTGTCTTCAGGTAAAGACATGAGCGTGTTGAGATCTCTGTAACTTGGAGACAGCTTTTTGGTTTCCAGTTTTATCACTTTGACTTGTAGGTTTGTGTGGGTGTGTGTGAGACACATGTGTGTTGAAACTTGCATTGGGCTTAGAAAATCTGAAGTTTAAGTGTGTGACACTCTGGCTGGTTTTAAATGTGAGAGTAAATTCACGCTGCTGTGGTCTGGCTTCTTTTTTTTTTTTAATCTGGAGACACTGATAATCCATGAGGTAATTTTGAGGGACGGAGTTCTTAAAAGAACCCATCTATCTTTCTCTGACAGCTTGTTACAGACTCTAATTTGCTCCAAGGTGTGAGTAAATGGTGTGTGAGCCAAAAAAATAGTCTACTATAAGAAATACCTTTGAGTTATAATGAAGTTTGTTAAGGTTGAGGAGCTGAAAGTATAACTATAATATATATGCTACCTTTTATAGGGAGAAAGAGAGAACTAATTTAAAAAAGGACTACTGGACACTAAATGATTAAAAATGCATTTTATCAAAATACAAGAACAACATTAACAAATAGCATATGAACAAATGATAAACAACAAACAAGAAAATGTAAAAAAACCCAAAAACCTGTGAAAAATAAAGACCGATCAGACCAGTCTGTCCTAACGCGAGTGTGTGCATGGGTGTGTATCAGAGCTATGTGATTACCATCCAAATGACCCCCCGGGAGACGGGTTGGTTGTACCTCTCCTCTGCCACAAACGTGACGTCAACACGCTTCTACGTAAGTCAGCGTGTTCCTTTCATTCGATTACGACCGTCTTTGGTTGTTTTTTTTTTTGGTTTTTCTTTAAACTCCACTCACACGCTGGGATCGAGTCCCACCTCCTCCTGCAGCTTCTCTTATTGCACCAGTTCGAGTTCAAGTGACAGCACCACGATATTTTGGTCATGAAAGACTGAGATGGCTTCAGGCGAGAGTCGATGCTATGCAGCCCTGATGACTTTGTGGGTTTTTGGCCTCTTTGTTTCCTGTCAGGAAGTCACAGTCGCTCGTTCTGTGCTGGATCCCTCACACTAACACTTGATCACAGCCTCCCCTGACCTGAAGCTTCACCGTCAGGCTGATGGACAACCACGACTAATGGCAAATCCGAGGCTGGAATATCCTACCTGACAGACTAATTCTTAAATATTTCTTTCATAAATCAAAGAGCACGCTGGCGTTTAAATGGTGGCCTGGGTGCTGACAGACTTCTGTTGGCGTTTAAGCGTTTCTGTTTAAAATCTGCATTCTCTTGAAGGGAAACTACGGCTTGGACCTCTGCAAAGACACGTACGAGTGGACACTCAGATTATCAGTAAAAGCTCTGAGGGACAAACTCACACCCACATGCACACACACACACACACACACACACACACACACACACACACACACACACACACACACACACACACACACACCTGAGGTTTCCTGTCATGTAAACTCATTTTAATGGTTGTTTTATGAAGTTTTCTGTGATCAACATGGAACTGTTGTCGCTCCCCTGTGCAGCATTTCAAACAATGATTTTATCTCCTTGGCAGAACAAGAACGTTTGTCAGAGTTTCTGGCGTCCACACCAACACGGTGGCCCTGACAGAGATAACCTGAGATTGTGATATGACAATAAATCTAACCGACAGATTACATAATCTGAGTTTTTCCTCCCCCCTTTCGATATGTTATTTTAAAGCTTTTCGACATTAAATTAGTTATTTATTTTCCTCATTGCATTCTGTATGTGGTCAGTGTCAAATTAAAGATGTAATAATGTGATTTAATTTTACTTTTAGACTACAAAAGGCTGCTTTTCTTTGTTTTAATGGTCATAAACAGTAAAGAAAAATGTGTTTTTTATCATAGGTTAAGTGTACCAAATGATTAAGAGTCCAGTTCTTCCAGGTTTTCCTTGTCTGAGAACAGACGGGCAGCAATAAGGCAACTCATAGTTTCGCTGAGTCATGTCAGATTCTGCAAGCGTGCAGAAAAAAGGTCATCGGATCTGTTTAAGGCACTGCTAATCTGCACATAATCTATAGAAATCTGAGGAGAGAGTGGGAGCAGACAAGGGTTTAGCTACCTTAGGATCCAGGCTTATATTTTTGTGAGATTTTGGATACACTAATCAGAAAAATCTGATATGTCTTTTTCCTGTTTTTCAGCATCTGTTTCCGGAAAGAACATTTGTTGACCTAAAGACACGCGTACCATTCCTGTCACGAGTCCTGCTCTCTGTTCTTATTATCGCCTGTGGCTTTTTTCTCTTTGCATTTTCACACCAGCACAACTTAAATGCAAAAAAAGGCTGAAAAGAGACTCTTAAAAAAGAAAACAACACACATGGAGTGATAATGACAAAAATAAAAAATAAAGGAGGCAACAGAGTCCCAAAACAGGGATGAGGAAAGTACAGACTTGAAGACATACTTGGAAAAAACGCACAATAAAAAAAACATAACAAGAAATAAGTCGCTGAATATCGCTGAATTGTAGTAAAAGGAATTTTGAGAAGCTGTTGGCACCACTCAGAGTCCTGCTGATGTATTTTGAACATCTATTTAATACAAAGAGTAGCCCTTATGGGTAGCAGAGCAGTGCACTTTGCCTCTCGGTCATCTTTGGATGGACGAAACACTTGAAATTTCCTTCAAACTGTCTCATTCTGGCAATTGTTTTTTTCTTTTTCCTGAAGAATCGCTGATATTTAGTGCTTTAGATTATCTCATTTACCGATCCCACACATTTTTCCTTTCAGGCAACAAACAGCTGTAGATGGAAACGCTGGATGTGCTGCTGATGTGATGCCGTTGTTGTTTAAGAGCCTAAATTGCTGCTGCGCCTCACTCTTCCTTCCTCACTGGGGTTTCCCTCGTTTCTGTAAGTCCACCACTGCCTCCCCACACGACTCCCAGTCACTGTCTGCACCACGGTCTTTGTCCTCATCCCAGTACTCATCTTCATCCTCCTCCTCTTCCTCCTCGATGGTCGACTCTCGTGTGGCTGTCTCCTCCTGTTTGACAGCCTGGGCGGCAGCAGGGGGCGCTGCTGCGGCGCCGTCGCCCGAATCACTGCTGTCCTCAAAGGCCTCGGGGTTTTCCAACATCTCCCTGATCAGGGGAGGCATGGGCCCTGGGATCTCTGTCTTCAGCGTGATGGCCCTCTCTGCACCTGTGCGCACAGACGCCCACATTTTTTTTTTAAATTTGAAAAAGAGAGAACTTCCACCATGACGCCAAACGGAACCTAACGCCTGGTAGTGCTGTGATCAGAGCTGGAAGCAGATCATGGCGTGATACATGTGTGATACATTGTGCTGGCTTTACCTTTGGTGCTGATTCCACGCAGGTCTGTGACTTTCATCAGCATGCGGGGGAACATGTGAGGCTTGTTAGGACGTCTGCGCCGGGTGTAGATCTTCAGCGCCTCCAACAGGGGCTCCTGCAGCTTGTCCACCTTTTCTGGCTCCTCCAGGTCCATACGGTCTGCAACAAAGGGCCGAGGGGAAAGAACCCATGACAGGCTGAGAGGGCCGCGGGCACCCGTAGCGAGCTGGACCCACGAGCGACTCACCTCCACAGATGAGGCAGATGGCGCTGAGCAGGCCCGTCTCCGTGTCGTCCATCTCCAGCGGCAGCAGCTGACCGGCAAAAGCAAACACCAGGTCTGTGAGCGGACCGAAGCCTGCGTTGTGCATTTGGGTCCGGTTTAGAGTCAGGCCGTCTGAGAAGGTCATCGTGTCTTGTTCCGGGGTGTAACGAGTGCATATCCTCAGCATCTAAGACGGGGAGGAATTTAAGAAGAAAGTGATGAGAAAAGATATTTTCTGAGCTATTGTCAGTCTGGAGATGTATGAAGCGTGGTGGGCGGAGGGGTTGAGTGACGTGGTTTGTTACCAGAATGTCCAGACAGGCGGATTTGAGAAGGGTGATCTGGTCAGCGATGGTCAGCGTGGTGAAGCCCGGGAGGCGCTTGGCAAACTCCACAATCTTGATAATGCACTTGGTGGACAGCTCGCTGAACTTGTCCCACAGGCCCAAGTCCAGCTGCACCCGGTGGTCCGCGCTTGAGTTCTAGGACAGGACAGGCAGACGTGAGGAGCGGTAACCCTCGTTGAACGGACATTTTGCCTTTGGGCCTGCGCAGCCATGAGGTCACGCCCTAGCAGAGCGCGGGTCATTAAAGCTCACCGTGGTGTATTTTCCCAGTTGGCACAGAGACGGAAACGTCTCCTGGTGAGCTTTGCTGACTTTGTTAACCAGTTCCTCCAGTTCTCCACTCAGCTCATAGTTCTCTGGCAGCACCACCTCCTCCTTCACATCCTTCTTCTTTTTGTTCCTGTCGTTACGCACGGCTGCAGACAACCACGGGCACACACGTAAAAATGAATTTCCTAGCCGCCACTGTAGATTATCTTCAGACAGACAAAGAAAAACAGGACTCTTCTCACCTTCTTTGGACATGCCGACCTCAAAACACTTCTGGAGGCGACAGTACTGGCAGCGGTTTCGAGTCACTTTGTTGATCTGACAGTTCTTGTCACGGTGGCAGGTGTAAACCATGTTCTTCTGGATACTGCGGCGAAAAAAGCCCTGGAAGGGATGGGAAAACACACGCCTTACGCCTCCTAAAAATCCTAGCAAAATACAGTATGTAATACAGTAATATAAATGTTTTTTTTTTGACAGTGTATGCAGTGCTGCCACCTGCTGTCTGCTAGCTGAACAGCAGCGTCTTTAATGGACGTCAGCTGTTCCCTTCCTACGTGCCTCCTGAACCCTGTGCTGCCTGCATCGCCGCCATGGTTTACCTTGCAGCCCTCGCAGGAGCTCACGCCGTAGTGATACCCGGAGGACTTGTCTTGGCACACGAAGCACGGTTTGTAGATGCGGGGCGGCGGAGGAGGCGAGGGGGAGCTGGGCACCATCTCCTCCGAGCTGGTGCTCTGGGTCTCCACCGCTGCGGAGGGGGAGCACAGAGGAGCGACATTAGGTCTGTGGTTGTATCAGGGAATCTTCTCTTTGAAACTCTGATGAAAGCTAATGCAGCTGATTAGGGAAAGCTGTCAACAAACAACCCCCCCCCCCCCCCCCCCC
>BJFM01002061.1:171888-178507 GCA_016586285.1 Arothron firmamentum | reverse complement strand
GTGTGTGTGTGTGTGCGCGTGCACATGCGAATGGTGTGATATTTGAACCCATAGGCTCAGAGTGAGAATGGTGTGTTTTTCTTTGTGTCTTTCATCGCAGCCACTCTGTTTGAGCATACACACACACATTAAGCATCCCAAGCACCTTGTTTCATTTTTTTCTCTTGCGAAAATAGAGGCCCTCAGAATTTCTTCAGTGTTTTCCACTAATTTTTTTTAATTTTGATTAAGACTGAACATGCGCAGCAATAAGGTCCGGGATTAGGTTGCAATTCCCACCTGAAAACTACAGTTTAATTAATACAGTTTGATGCATTTTTCTTTCATTGTTTAAAAATGTATTTACTCGCTAGAAAAATGGGTTATGTATTTCTTCTACAGTAAAGAACATGACTGGAGCTTCTGATTTTGAGTATTAAATGTAAACACGCATACCTTTTGAAATGGATTTTGAAACACAAATATCAGCATTCATGACTCTTACCCATTACGCGTCTACAAATCTGTTTAAGACCACATAGATTCAGTTACACAACTCTCTGATGGCTGCACAACCAGTTCTTTAATCCATCACAGTTTGTGTTGAATTGCGACATCAACAAGTCTAAGCTCCCCGTGCACACTGTCACATAAACATTCAGGAGCTGCAGTTCCTTTTAAAATAATCAGGGGGGAAAAAACATGAGAAAGAATGCATGTTTTTGATTGGGTGTCACCTGGTTGCAAAGAGCAACAGCGCTACTTGTGGCTTTAAATGTAACTGCACCCAAATGCACTGTGAGCTGAAAGGAACAACGCTTTCATAGCTCCATTTCTGCTTCTACCTGTCAAAAATGATGCTCTCAAATACTTTCATTTTGTATGGAAAGCAGAAAATGCCACGCAGGGTCTTGTTGTTTTATCCTCATGACCCTCTCTGGCCTTAGCTTTACCAACAACTCCTTTGTTCATTCATGATTAAAAGCTTAAGAATTGCCCCATATTAGCCCTGAAGACTTTTTCATAACTTTATCAGGCTTTTAATGTTCAGCACAAAGGCGCTGGTGACGACATCTCGTCATCTCGAGTGATCTCGTCACATGCAAGAGCGTCGGATAAGGATTTCTCATGTCATGAATTTTTGGGTAGTCAGATCTCATAAATATATTTGAACACATTTAAAGTCTGCTGCATTTCAAAATAGGTCAAAAGTCGTGTTTTACGTTTTAAACGTTTTCCCTCCCTATGTAAACAGCATTCCAATAACGATACATCTGTTTGGATAAGAAATGATTTGCACTACTTACACAATGCAGCCATCTCTTTGGGAAGGTCTGCTCCGAACTGGCCAAAAAGGTGGCTGCTGGCCAGGAGGTCAAAGGGGGAGTGGCCCCGCATGGAGTTAAAGGCGAACGGGTACATGGCGCGGGAGAACTTGGTCACGTGATGCAGCTGATGCTCCCTGTTGGTCGCCATCCTGGAAAGCGCTGGTGGCGGTTACGACGTCTCCTCTGCGCTCGTGTTACTGTGTCCTCCTCCGGAGCCGCTGTGGTTGGGTCAAGTTCAGAACGGCCATTCAGGCTCGCTCGCTCGCAAGACCCGACCAGACCCGGATTCTGCAGAACGGAAAGGAGAAGAGTGGCTTTAGACACACAGACTGCAGCGGGAAGAGTGAAGAAGCGGACTGAGACGAGACGGCTGATGGAGCAGAGCGTTCCTCCTGCTTTGTGTCCATCTTCAAAGTCCTGAGATGATATCAGGCCACGCAATATGATTTCAATCAGCAAGACCCTGTTATAAAGAGTCTTTTTGTTCCCTCTGCCAGCCTGACCTTAACCAGCCTGTCCGAGCACAGCCCGCCACAACATAGGCACAATTAACCCTTCGCAGCAACTGATGCGCACCACGTGCTCACTGCCGCCGCGCCTCAGCACCACGAGGCCTCGGCCCCAGACCAGCGTTTGCCAGGACCACACTGTCCTCCTTTCATCTCCCTCTGAAGAGTGACGTTGTGTCTCAGAGACCCTGCCAAGAAATTTAAAGGAGGGCAGGCCTCCCCGCTGTCCCCCTCCCTCTCTCATCCCCTCCGTTGATTTCATAAACGGGCGGAGCTTGGCTCTCCGCAGTAGAGCTGTGGTGGATACGCGCCGGCCAAAGAATGTCGTGTTTTTCTGGGCCTGGGAATCAAACAGCCGGAGTGTGACGGATGGGGCAGAGAGCGGCAGACGCACACAGGTCCAGGTCAGGAGCTGCTCCTGGCAAATGGGCTACTAGCAAAGGTACAGTCAGGAAGACGGAGCATCCTCTCAGCTGCAGCTGCGCCGCACACCTGGTTCAAGCCGTTCGAATGTCCGACACGTGGATGTACACCGAGGTGAGCCCCTTTAAAAGGAAAACACACACAAAACACACGCAAAACACACACAAATACAGCTACTTGTGTGAGATAAACCACACTTCCCCCAAATTATTGCTTCTACTTGGCCATTTGTGTTCTCTCTCTGAATTTGCATTTTGTTTTGGTGGTGTTTAAAACCTTGAGGTTTGAGGCTCAGCCCATTCTGATATCGAGCAACATGCATCTTTGCTCTAAGAGTGCAATTCTTCCACATCCTCTTGTTGTTGCAGCAGCTACTTCTTCCCACACACACGGATGTACAACGGCTATCCCGCATCCACACAAAGAGGCGCAGTCAGTGCTGCTAATGTTGTTTTTAAAGTCATATTTCCCATATTGACATTTTTTCTCTGACGGCCTGCCTGCGCTGCGGTTTCTCTTCCCTGCGCGGGCCAGCGGAGGAGCGCCCCTGCAACAGTTTTCCATAAAGAGCTCCTGTGTTTGACCACCAAAGAATGTCAAACACAGGTTGGATGCAGTTCAGCATGGTTCTAAGAGCAATTACGCACACGGTGCCGAGTGGTCACATCTAGCAAAACATATGCATGCGCATGCCTCTGGTACGAGCGCGGACACGCAGGCGGCAGGAGGGGAACGCACACAGATGTGCTGGGACTTTAATCATCTTCACGGCCAAGTAATCACTGGAAACCTCACCATGCTGAAGCAACACCGAGGACTGCAATTGACCTTGAAGAATGAAAGGAGTAAATAGAGGAGAGCGAATTCGAGCTCAGGGGCCGAAGCGAGCGGCATGAAAGCCAGATGTTAAAAAGGGACGCAGACGGGGAGGCCATAGCGCGTTGAAAGAGGGGGGAGCAAGAAAAAAGAGGAAAAGAAAGGACGGGTAAACTCACAGGAGGGAGTTTTCTAACATCTGGTGAAGCATGTGTAAGAAACGAGCAGAGTCCATTAATTAGAGCCAGGCGAGGAGCTGGATTAATTAGAGGGGAAAAATGTGGTAAAACAGCATGAGAAGAGGGAGCGCTGCAGAAAACATGCATAAAAATAAAGCGGCTGTTTTAGGCCAACCAATAAACTACGGAATAATGTGTTTCCCTCTAATGAGTCACACCTCCCTTTCCTTTCCCACCCCCGGCTCTGCCTCTCCAGGGGGAACACACTTTGGGCAACAGGGCAACAAAAGCAGCGCTGTGTCTCCAGGCCTGCAGGCCTCAATGCAGCATTTATGAGACCTGGCTCCTTTAGGTCAGACTGGGTCGCCTGGTCCTGGTCCTGCTCACACACACACACACACACACACACACACACACACACACACACACACACACACACACACACACACACACACACACTGATGCTCCTTTTTCAGCACAGATTAGTGTTCTTTCTATTTGACGAATAGATGCAGTAAAAGTGGAATATTCCCTCACAGCCGTGGTTTTTGTCCCTCTGATTGCCACTGAGACTCTGTTCACTCTGTCGCCAGCTCCGTTTTCCTCTTTACCAGACGTATCTAACTAAAGGTAACTTCAGCTGGAATGTGGTCTTTTTTTCCTTCCCCTCATTCTTGGAACCTGTTGGGTGTTTGTGTGTTGTGTCTTTCGAATGAAAATAAATACATTACAGATAATCTTAAATCTAGAATTGAGTAAACTTTCATTTTCAGTAAATGAACAAAGACGTTGGGTAAAACGTCATTGTTCTTTTCTTGCTTGCATCACTGTTTACACAGTCAGGAACACACCTTCATATTATGGAGACTGAAACTACAGCGGTTATAACCACCAGAACCAGAAGGACTATTTATAACACTATTTCCATGACTTTTTTTTATGGGAGATCTATGAGCCT
Source organism: Arothron firmamentum (assembly GCA_016586285.1). Classification (NCBI taxonomy): domain Eukaryota; kingdom Metazoa; phylum Chordata; class Actinopteri; order Tetraodontiformes; family Tetraodontidae; genus Arothron; species Arothron firmamentum. The sequence goes on along the minus strand of BJFM01002061.1, from coordinate 174,315 downwards.
TATTGTGTCAGCTCCAATCCTGACTATCAGAAAAAGGAGAAAAATCTACCATCGTGTGTGAGCAGTGATCACAGATAATTATTCCTTCTGATGCTCATGAGGCCGTGTGTTTTATGTCGCGGCTGAAATTGTCAACGTCGGCGTCGAAGTTGCCTGGGAAAAAGGCGTGAGCGCCACAGGAAAGACATGAGCAGCTGCAATTAAAAACGGTTCCAAAAATAAAGGATCACATTTTCCATCAGATTTGAAACCAAGTTGGGATGTAACAAACTAACCAGAGGGTCTAAAAAAAAGGGTGTCTTTTATTTTTTTGTTGTTTGGCTCTACTGGAATTACATGTTGGTCCTAAGGATGCAGACCAGAAGCCATCAGATGACAGCTCCGTTTCTCTGCTTTAAATTCTGCCCTTTGCTCTTATCCATCCTCCCTAAAGTGCTCTCAAACCAGAGCAACATGATCTGGAAATAAACAGGTGCTCAATGGCCACTGAAAAAAAACCCCTATCGGCTTTCTCCTGAATATTTTAGTTGACCTTTGACGCACGCCTTCATGATTTCTCGCTTCTGTTCTCTCCCTCTGTGGTAGTTTCGTACCGACGGGGCTGATCCTTGTTTTCCATCGGTGGTCCGGTGTGCCGAGTGTGAGTTCAGCCTCTGTGTCTGGAACCGCGGCCCTGAAGACAGAGTCTGGGCCAATACGGGACTCAAGACGTAGACAAAGGTTTAAAACAATGATGATGTCAGCCGGGACAGTTAGCAGCCCGCCACAAAACCACGTTTAAATCTGCTCTGTGAGAACTGAAAGAGCTGGACTGTAAACGCTGGAATATCCCGAATATACAGACGCCGCCACAAACATCATAATTGGATTTAGCAACCCAAGGCTATATTTTACTCAAAGCGACAGATTAAAAACGTCTTTTAAGTTCTGTGAGAAAGCCAGAAGAGCCGAATACATATTTTTACAATTTACGCAACAACAACACACATACTTGTCAAGTTAAAACCCTGATGTCAACTTTCAGAATGATTTCCATACATTTATTTGATGGAAATGACTCATGATGCCGCTTTTCTATAGTTTGATGCTGTTTTTTCAGAAGACCTGGGCTGGGAAATTAACCCCTTCTCTGCGACACCCTGAGCTAGTTTAGCAGCGATGTCCTGTCTCTGAGCAGGATCTGCTGTTTTCTATGGCAACGGTACACAAATGATCTTTGTTGGAGGGATTTAAGAGACATATGGGACACAGCAATAGATGTTGTAAATTTTGTAAATAGTGGTCCCAATGAAACTAGTGCAGAGATCATCTCAGCCCCATTATTAGACATGGGTTTAGCCTCCTTGTCCATTTTCTGCTCTCATTCATTTTATTCACTTTGTTCATAAAAAGAAAATTCTAGTACTGATGTTGATCTGAACTTTTATCCTAGATCCCAATGCTCATCGTGACATATACGATCTAGGATTTTATCCTAGATCAGGATGCAATGAAAGACATTGTCCAGTAATGATCTTAAAGGCGTTGTAAACGTAAACATTTACTTATCTTATCACTAAAAAAAACGCTATCATGTATGTGTAATGTTTTAGCACATATGAACAAAATATGGTCAAATGCCTTTTAATCGCCACACCTAAATACCCAAGTAAAAAAAAACAAAAAAAATCACCAAATCACTTTTGCATATGTGGAAAACAACCTGAAATTCATGACAGAAACTGATTTATGGATTTAAACTTAAGCCCCAAATGAATCCTGACGTATTTGTATTAATACTTTGTGAGTTGTGTGTTAGCCGCACAGGCAGGAGTGACTTTGATAAGAGCCATGTTTTATAAAACACATAATGTTATCATTATGTGGAGGCAACCCTGTAGACTGTCAGGGGGCTCCAGGTCAGAGCCGGGGTCAGCACCTTGTCGCTCCGGGCTTGATACCCCAACCACGGGTCAGGCCTAAATGAGCCGTTTGGTAGGCAGCTTTTCATTTAGTATCAAAGTGAAAAGTGGGCCTGAAGACTTTTTAACCCCCCTGGACACACACACACACACACACACACACACACACACACACACACACACACACACACACACACACACACACACACACACTGAATCTGTTTGTCCTGCTGTTCCTTCAGAGAGAGGATTTGAAGTGTATCTGGAAGGTCTCGTACGGAGGAACAGCCCTCAGGCAGCACTGATTAAACATTCTGAGAAGCTCTTTAGACACTGAGAGATATTCAAGACTGAACAAAAAAAAGTGACTTATAAAGTCTCTGAAACCAATTAGGCCCCACCAGTCAAGCCAGAGAGCTCTTAAAATAACTTTTTGGAACATAAAACTCCATAAAAACGTCTTTGTTTTCTAAAGTCCCAAGTTTCCATTTCTGTGGGGAGCAGCTCTGCTCAAAATCTCTTTTTT